>JAGKTI010006959.1:16554-38642 GCA_018397915.1 Birgus latro | reverse complement strand
GAGAGAGAGAGAGAGAGAGAGAGAGAGAGAGAGAGGATGTAGGGAAAGTGGCAAGGTGGGTGGCAAAGCGGCAGAACTGGAGGCGCACAGATGTTCTAATTTTTTGCCATGCTGAATGTTTTGGGAAAAAAACATAGAATATAACTGTGAGTCTACAGAGCAACAAAGAGAACGAGTTGGAATTACTGACCCTGTAACCTGCACAGAGGGAGCAGAACCAAGGGACACACAACGATTTTTTTTTTTTTAAGATATCCCCGTCATGTCGACGGGGCCGGGCCGTGTATTGGCCCAGTCAGTGGGTTTTGGCTGTTTTGTAGCAGGAGGTAGAGGCAGCTCAAGTGCCTCTATGCTTATTAGGTATACAAACGATAAAATGTATGTCCACGTAACTGCATGTAGATATGTGCACATGCTCAAAGATGTGCACATACATACACAGCATGTGCATAAACATATGTTGACACAGAGGGGACAAACACAATCACATATGCAAGGCATACACTCATACACACACACATTCATACATGTGAGCACTGTGTATATGACTCACAACTCCCCTGGGGCGGGGGGTTGGGGGTCATATGAAGCTAGGTGGGCGGGGGCTTGCTGCGCACTAGTTCAATGAGAGTGTGGATGTGGGTGGTGGCGATGATAGTGGCGGCAGCATGTCGGAGTGAGCTGGGAGGTATGACAGTGATGTGGGCTTTGGGAATGTCGGGGTTGAGGTGGAGTGGTCTTTGTCTGATACGGGATGTGGCAGGGCAGCGGAGGATGTAGTGCAGTAGGGGGTAGGGCGTGATGGTGTTGCAATACGTGCATTCAGAGGGGTCGTTGTCTGTGTTTATTTCGTCATATCATTTGTACCCAAGGCGAAGGCGGCATAGTCGGGTGAGGGTTTTGTTGTCTGCATCCTTCCGATGGTAATGGCTTGTACATGGTGGCCATGGCATACCATCTGGCAGAGGGGGAGCCCTGTTGTACATGTCCTTGGTGTTCTTCTTGGTTTAGAGGTTTTTCTTTCATTTTTATGGTGTGTTTGATGTGGCTTAGGCTGGTGTTGATGTTCGTGTCGATGTTGGGGTGTTTTGTGGCGTTCTTTGCTAACAGGTCTGCTTTCTCGTTTCCTGCAATGTCGACATGGCTGGGGATCCAGTGAATTGTGACTGATCCCCCAGCATTGCATATTTGTTGGGCTGTGTTTAGTAGGTTGATGATCAGTGTAACATTGTCAGCAGGGGTGGGTCTTTTTAGTGAGTGGATGGCTGTGGTGGAGTCTATGTGAATGATGATGTTAGCTGTTGGGTCGTTGTTAAGGGCGTCGGACAGGGCTGCGGAGATGGCTGCCAGCTCGGCTTGTAGTGTGGAGGCTCCATCAGTGATCCGGATGCCTTGGGTTCATTCTCCACACATGAAGGCTGCCCCTGCCCTCGATGCCGAGATGGGCCCATCAGTGTAGTAGGTGAAGGAGTTTGCGCATGTGAGGGAGGCTATGTGCTTTAGGCCCTCTTGTCTTAGCTGTTGGGCTGGGGTTTGACTTTTGGCTGGAGAGTGCGGAATGAGGAGTTTTAGTAGTGGGGGGCTCCATGGCGGTTGTGGTCGGTAAGTTGCGTTGGGCAAGTCAGGGGTTGGTTCATGAAGCAGTCAGTTTTAAAAGTGTGAATGGCTTTGGAGGCACTGTTTACCCAGCTGTTTGATAGTATTTCAGGGTCTGGAAGCGGCCATGAGTTGTGGCAGGACAGGGAGGGGGGAGGCAGTGTGAGCAAGCTTTGCTGCAAGGCTTGCAACTCTTGCTTTTATGCGAAGGTGTAGGGACTCAATGTTGCACTCCATGCGGAGGTTGCATAATCGGATCCACATTGGGGTGCCGGTCATGGCGCGTAGAGCAGCATTTTGGATGACTTCAAGTTTAGTGACTAGTTTTGGGTCGATGGTTGGTAGGGCTGGGGCGGCGGCATAGTCCACTATGGATTTGATGGCCTGAATGTAGAAGAGGCGAAGAATTTTGTATGAGGCTCCCCCTCCCTTTCCTGCCAGGGCTTTTAGGGCACTGAGCCTGAGTTTTGTTCTTTCTCTGAGGTATCGGACTTCTGGTTCGAAGGAGAGTCTGTGGTCGAAAATGACACCTAGGTACCGGTGGGAGGTAATGTACTCTATGGGTGTGCTGGCAAGGTGTAGCTTGTCTATGGGGGGTTGTGTTCTAAAGGGGTAGGGCTTTGGTTTTTCTGGCATTGATTTTCAGGCCAAGTTCAGTGCACTTTTGATAGAGTTTTGTTAGGGCTTTCTGGGTTTTTACATGGTAGGGGACACCCTGTGTGACTAGGGTTATGTCGTCTGCATAGCACATGAGACGTGAACCAGGGCGCAGGTCAATATGTAGGAGGCACTCGATCAGCGTGTTGAATAGGGTGGGGCTGAGTATACTGCCCTGTGGAGTACCATTTGTGTGATGATTTACCCATGAAATGTGGCCCTGGAAGCGGACTGACACTTCTGAATCCTTAAAAAAGCTCTCAAGCCAGCTCAGGAGGCGGCCCCTGACCTCCCTGCTTGCCAGGGTGACGAGGATGGCCTCAGGGCATGCCAGCTCGAAGGCTTTTTCCAGATCGATGAAGACGGCAAGTCCTTTGCTGCCTCGTAATTCTGAGAGGAAGGAACTCAGGCACTCCGCTGTCCCTTTTGCCGTGGGTGTAGGCAAAGATGTAATTGTGGGGGTGGGCAGAATCCAGCGGAGGCGTCTGTGGATCATCCTCTCAGCTGTTGTACTGAGGCAACTTAGGAGCGAGAAGGTTCTGAAGGTCTTGGGGTCATGTGGCTTTGGGATAGGGTGAATGGTGGCTTGCTTCCATTGGGTGAAGAGTTTGCCTAGGTACCAGGAGTGGTTAATAAGATCTAGGAAGGCACCCTTGGCCCAGCTGGGCGATCATAGAGTAGGTCATACCGTCGGAGCCTGGGGCTGTGTCAGAGCTGGACTTAAGGCTTGGTTGAGCTCGTCAGTGGTAAAATGATGGTCTGAGTCAGCTGCGTGCTGGACGTGATGAGGTCTACTCTGGCTTGGTGTAGTTCACCCTGCCGTCACCTGGTGTCTTCTGGGAGTTGAGTGGAGGGAGGTTCTTTGGGCGAATGTGGCGGCTAGTCTTTCGGCTTCGCCCTGAGGATCAGGGTGAGAGGGTAGGCGAATGGGGTAGGGACTGGAGACAGCTCTTACTTTTCTCCATATGTTTCCTAATTTGGAATGGGCTCCCAGGGACTGGCACAGCTCTGGGGAGGGGTGGGCCCTGTAAAGTTTCCTGGCCCTATTTAGCATTCTGTTGAGCTCCCGCACTGTCACAATAAAACCAGTGGTTTTTGTGGTGGATTTTTGGGACAGTGGTTTTGGGGATGGACGATTCAGCAGCTGTGCAGAAGGCGGTTGTGAGGAGGGCAGCATGTTCGTCGAGGTCTAGGGGGAGTGGAAATGCAGTGGTTTTCTCAAGTATGTTAAAGAAAAGGGTCCAGTCAGCTCACTTGGTGTTCCATCTGGGTGGGGGGCCAGGGGGTTTGGTGAGAAGGGCAACATCAATGGTGCAGATGATGGCATGATGGTCGTGTAATGCCGTAATTTATAAGTTAGTATAAGTATAATATAAGTGTAATATAAGTTAGTATAAGTATAATATAAGTGTAATATAAGTTAGTATAAATATAATGTAAGTGTAATATAAGTGTAGTTTGAATTAGTTTAAGTGTGGTGTAAGTGTAGTTCTGGACCCTGGTTTAATTGATGCAATGTATGCGAAATGGACCTCAAAATTCATTTTTTTTGGGCTTGATCCTCGTTAAAGTGTAGCAGGAGTGTGATATTATTAATAGGTAAGACCGTGTGGAGCGAGATTACGTGCAAAAGCATGATCTGTTTTTGATAAAGAGGCAAAGAAAGTTAATTCGAGGTTAAAATTCGCGATAGGTTGTATTTACACTTTGAATTCAGAATTTTGTAGTTGGGTTTGTTATTATCATCTTGTTGTACTAAATAATAATGTCTATGAGCTTAGGTAAAGTCTGATTATGGATTATAGTCATTCGTAGCCGCGAAATTTATTTAATTTTCACTGGCGCCAGATCACGTAGACCAGACAACTGCGACACATGGTTACAATTAATTAAAACTCGTGAGTTTAGGCTTCGGTAAAAACTGTCAGACTCATATGATTGCCACAAAAATTTTAAACATCGTAAGTCAGTTTGTCTAAGAAGCGAAAAGAGAAAAAATTCCTTGTTGCAAGTTCCTTGATGATTGTTATAGTAAGTAAACTGAGGAGTAATAAGTCGAAGCCAGTTCCGGCGTTGGGACGACAACAGCAAGTGAACGCGTGTCCTAGACCTATGTTCATTGTGAGTCCTGACGGCATGGAGATCCACAGGTCAGTTGAGAGCGTCCTTAAATCCCCCCCCCTTCTGTCTCAATAATAGATTTCTATATATCTGTATATATAGTAAGGTGACTGATGATATTCCCCAACTTCATTTTATGTTCATTGTGAGTCTTGACGGCATGGAGATCCACAGATTGTCGGTGTAACATCGAGGCTTCTAGTTACTGTCTACGTAGGAGCCACGGAGTGTTTCTAGCCAAATCCCATACACTATTTCCCCCACTAGTTTATTTCTTTCTGCATTGTGGTCGATTATGTATTTGTGTGGTCCATTTGGAAAAAGTCTTTTCTTCTAAAGTGAAGTATTCTAGATAAAAGCGAGTGTGTTTTATGATGTCGGTTTTCCTAACATACAGGGTATTGCAAGCGCTATGAAATTTTAAATAGAATCATTCTTGTGCAACCGATCATATACTTAATTATGTTAATTTATGTAACCCCTTTGGAAAATTAGGGTGAATATACTAAATCTTGAGTAAACTTTGGTGATAAGTTGTGACCCTGGGGAATTAGATCCGCGAGTCCATTAGAGACCGTGGTTATTGCAAGTCACGCCAGAATTTGAAATATTCTTTTCTCTTTATTTGTGTACTTCGTGTTAGGTTAAGAGGTCAAGTTATACTGTATGTATAATTAATGTATGTTAATTATTGATCGGGCGAATACTTCATCTGTGTGCAGTATTATCAACAACTTGAGTGTGAAAGCCCAAGGATCTTATCAGTGGTGGTGTTCACTCGATTAATAAGCTTTGTACCGTGATATGTGAGTCAGCCTGTTTTATTTTCTGTGGAGAAGAGAACATTTTTTTCCCCAGTTATTCTGGAGGAATCAGAGATTGAAGTATAAACTGTGTACTAGTTTTTATTGTTCGAGGGTTAATTTTATTTAATGTATGTTAAGGTTAGTAAATCATAGATAATCATTTTTCTTATGTGTTTGATCTAAACTCCTCTGGGAAGTTTGATTGTGAGATCGAGTGGCCCGCAAGGTGTTACTATCTATACGATTCTCGCACTCTAATTTACTCACGCTACCCTGATTACTGTATCTAGGCCTCAGTGTCCCATCTTTCACTGAACGGGACTAATAACTTCTTTCCTGGCAAACGCTGGGTGGTGGCAGCCTACCAAAATATTTTCTACTTCTGCCTGTTGGTATATGTTCCTAGTGACAATAAAGTACGAGGCCTTCCTCAAAAAAATTCTAGGATCTCCTCCTCGGTAGTAATCAGTAATCAGTAAAAATCTAATAAATTCATATAGACAAAAATTCTGTCGTTACACTGGTGACATAAGCAGTGTAATAGATAAAACTTCTTAATTTTGAGGGAATCTAAAATTGGCCCCATTACAGTCGGAGGTGATAGTGGAGTGCAATTCCCAGTTTGTGAGGCTGGCTAGGCCAGAGGAGGCGAAAGGGAGGTCGAGTCTGCCTCCTTTTAAGTGGGTTGGCATTTAGCGGGTTGTTCAGGAGTGAGATGCTGGGCACCTCTATTAACAGCTCGGCTATGTGGCGACTGGTGGCGTTTGTGGCTGATGTCGAGCCTAGGCAGGGATGGTGGGCATTAAGGTCTCCAATGAATACTTGTGAGGTGCTGGATAGAGTGAACACCTCTTCGAGGATGACCTCAGCACTTGGGGAATGGTAGATATTGTAGATATGGAGGAGGCCATTTACTAGGGTGATGGTTGCGCCCAGAAGTTCGATATTATCGCCGCAGGTTGGAAGGGGGTAGTAACAGTAATTGTTCCCTAGGCAGTCTGGCCGAACAGCCGCGAGTCCCTAAGGAAGGCCATGGCCGAGACCGGGCTTTCCCACAGAGCTCTCATGAAGTGTATGTTGTGTTGTTGGCAAAGGTGATTGTGTGCAGTGCAGTCTTCCATAATGTGCTTAATTGTATGGGGTGCTGTGTTACATCCTGAGCAGCCGTCAGTGACGGAGTCATCCAGCCTCTTCTGATAACTTAAGAGGGCTGGATGATGCCCACATCTCAGCCTGTCCAGGTGGACCCTGTCCTCACGAGGGAGATAGGATTTAGAAGGATGGATATCAGGAGGCCGTGCATGCAGCTGTGTGTTGTCTTTAAGTGACTGAATGGAACGGCGAGTGATTTGATTATGAATACCCTTCTGGAAGCTGGTCTGAGGCGTGCAGGGGGAAGAGATGACAGTATTTGTGTATGATATAGTGTGCTGGGTGTTGTTTTGATGATTCTTGGTGTGTGTGGATGTGCTGCCATGTAGTGTAGTGGATGTTGTGGGTTTATGGAGGCTGCAGCGAGAATTTGGGTGCCTCTCATGTCTAGATGATCCTTGGCTTTGAGGACTTTGGTTCCTTGGTGTAGGTGGTCTGTAGGTGTAGTAGCTGTGCAGACAGTGATTATTTTGAGGGCCTTGTTTTCTAAGATCTAAAGAGTGTTATAGTGTGTTTTAGTGAGGTTAGGAGCCCAAGCAAGGCTTGCATAATTCATCACTGAACGTATATATTGTATGTATACTGTGGTGGTGGTTTCTTTGTTGTGTCCAAATGTTGTATGGGCAAGTGACCTCAAGGCATTGAGTCTAGGTGTTAAATTATCTTTGATGTTTGTGATGTGTTGTTTAAATGACATTGATGTATTGTATGTTACACCAAGGATTTTGTGTGTGTGTGTGTGTGTGTGTGTGTGTGTGTGTGTGTGTGTGTGCGTGTGTGTGTGTGGTAGGGGAGTGTTGTTTATGGTGAGGTGTGGGATGTGACTGTGTTCTGCTGTCCAGTTTGTGAGATGGGTCACTGTAGATTTGGCTGGGGCTATTTTGAACCTGTTTGTAGTGAACCATTCGTGTAGTGTGTTGAGGTAAGGTTGGAAGATGTGTGTGGCTGTGTTTGTGTTTTGGTGTGTACATGTAAGTGTTATGTCGTCTGCATAGGAAGCTATGCGTATCTGTAGTGTATGGGGTGTGGGTATGACATGCATGTATAGGTTTAAGAGTGTAGGGGACAAAGGGGGTTGATGGCTGTGGTGGGGGTGTGACTGCAAACAAGTATGGCGCAGCCCCTGTGGCCTCCGACGGCTTTAGGGAGAAGGAAGGTGACGAAGCCACGCAGACGGAATGAGCTGTGCTCACGGAGAAGCGTCTCCTGGGGGAGGAAGATGTCGATCTTATCCCCGTGTGCTGCTTCCTCCAGCAGGGATTGCTTGAAAGCCACCCATAGAATGTTCCACTGGAGTATTCGGAGACTTAGGGTGGGAGGGGGCTGCTGTTGGTTGTGGGGGGTGGGGGGTAAACCTGTTAGTTCCCTGCGTCCGTGTCTGTTTGAGTTGGTATGGGGGATCATGATCATATTCTGTGTGATGTAACGTTGGTGGTCTGTGTTTGTTTGTGCTTGTCTTTGGGGGGCATGTGGGATCATGAGAGTGGTCTGTGTAGAGTTTTGCCGGTGTTCTGTGTGTGCTTGTGAGCGTCTTTGGAGGAGCGGTGTCTGCTTCTGTGTTTCTTGCGCCTTCCCTCGACAGGGATCGGCTCCGTCGTTCGTCTGGTTCTTGGTCCGAGAGGTGTTGTGGTTCTGGCTGGTTGTGTATTTGTAGTGCTGTGTTCAGGGTCAAGTTGTCTGGGGTAGCGGATATTGTTGGTAGGGGCGCCAGTGTCTGTGTCTGATGGGTGTTGTGTTGCCGATGAGCATCGACTTGGCCATCTGGTGGGGGATTTTCTATGAATTTGTTGATGGCCCTGGTTGCCGCGAAGAGAATTCCCTCCTTGTTGAGAGGAAGGCCTAGCTGCATCGCTAGTGTGGTGGTTATACCTTCGGCCAGATGCCGGTCAGGTTGGTGGAGGCCTTCTATTGTGACCAGCATGCAACCAGGAGGCAAGTGGAGGTCTCTGGCTCTGTTTGAGTGCTGGTGTTCAGTGTTGGAGTGGTAGAGTCTGTTTGTTTTTGGAGAGATGGGGTTGGGGTGGTGCTTTGATGGGTTTGCAGTATTGGTGTCTGGTGATGCGTCTCTGCAGGCTGTCGATTGTTTGAAGGCAGAGGGGGGAAGTTTGTGTGGGTGAGGGTGTGAGGGTTTGAGGGAGTGAGGGGGTTCTGCTGGCCCCATGTGAATGTTCCTGGATCCAGCACTGCTCCCTTACCATGCCTCTTTGGACTAAGCCTTTTCGGGCTGGATAAGCCTTGTTCCACGCGTGTTGGTTCCCATGGCAGTTCGGAAATTTGGCCGTGATGGACTGCCATGCCTTGAGCTTGTCGAGGCATTATTGAGTGGCGTGGCGATTGCTGCAGATGGCACATGTCGGGGGTAGGGTGCGCTTGGATTGATGGTGTCCAAATCTCTGGTTTTTGAAGCATCGTAGGGGTTCTGGGGTGTAGAAGCGGAGGTTGAAGGTGCCCCATGACTTGAGGTTGAGAGATGTCAGGATGGGTCATTGGAGAGTGACTATAACCTGCTTGGCAGGTTCCCCCTTGAGCTCGCATCTTCTGGCGCCTTCTACTTGGGCGTGGTTGAGGATGGCTTGAATGGGAAAATTTAGGGGATAATGCTGGATGACAGGTTTTCTGGTGGAGACGATGGGGTCGAGCTTTTTAAGCTGGATATTACTGAGAACGACAGTGATCTCACCTTGCCTGGCAAGATCTGGCATCAATTATTTAGTCATTATAGCAAGAAGTGGCCTCGACAAAGGCACATGTAACTCTTCACAAAACTGTAGTTGAAGGTTTATCTGACTAACGGAATACTCTTGCAGAGACCTCTCCATTACCGATACTCTGGTAACAACCCAGGGTAACCTTGAGGAAGTAAATCGGAGGTCTGTGCCTTGCTCTACTATACCCATCAAGACTGATGAAGACTGAAAGAAGCACACTGAAGAAAGCGATGAAGCATACATCTGATGGTACTCGGAGGAAACCAGAAAACTAAGGAGTGCCAAGAGGGAGCAACGTATAACACATGAAAGGAACGGCGTGGAACACCACAGAATCAGCAAGTAGCTAACGCCTAACGCAGCCCAATCGTGCAGCTAATGCTCTGCTTGGTGGCACTGAATATCACAGAAGACAATGACACAGCAGCAATCAGAAGCATATCGGCAGTTGGAACCAATATCAGCAAGCTTCAAATCAGCGGCTTTCACATGGACAGGAGGCAGCCCATAATACGAACAAATCCACGCGCCACAGCTCCTGTCGCCAGTCGTCAGGATCGTGGAGGAACAGGAGGCAGTACAGATGTCTGCAGCAATACTACAAAGAGGAAGGGCATCATCACCTTGAGCAACTGATGCATGACCATGGTGCATAGTACTTGTGGTGAACAAGGAAGCAGAACCAGAAATAAATATTTCCCATTGTCTGAGAGGTGCAACTTGTGTTGTCGAGTGGATGACACCCAAGAGCACTGTCTGATACAGCAGTCCTGCAGCTACTGCAATCGACGGTACACCCATAACGCTCAGATCTGTCGTGATGGGATCGCTGATTAGCGGCAGGAAAACCTGCTCACAGTTGTCGGACAGATTACGCAAGCGACTCTGGCAGCAGTGAGGAGAGTACACAAGCAGCAAAACAGCACTGGAAACCAAGTGGCAACACAAATTCAACCGAGTTACCACGTGACCCCATCATCTGGCAACGCAAATCCATATCAGTTCCCCCAACACCAGAATGCTGGGCAACAGGGAAGACACACAGCAGGCGACATGCTGAACCAATGAGATCAATATTATTTCTGCCAATGTTAGAGGTTCAATATGATGTAGGAGAACTACCGCAAGGGTCTGTCGGCAGAAACTTGGCGAATGACGTCTTCTTGGAAGAAACATCTCTAGACGAAACAATTTCTGATAATTATACAAGAATTCCTGATTATACGAAGTGGATTAGGAAGGACAGAAACCTACAAGTTGGAGGAATTGCATTTTGCAAAGAAAAAGGGCAACAGGTGCAGATCATTAACTTCCCAGTTCCTTCCAGACTGGAACTGCTCTTGTTCAAGATATTTGATGCTGGGGGACAAGGAACTCGTTGTTGTGGCTGCTATCATCTTCATTCGCAAGGAACAGAGTTGCTAAACTTCTTTACCAACAATTTCGAGCAGGTGATGAATGACAAACTCTGCCAGCAAGTACTTGAATTTTGGGATTTAATCAGCACAGAGTAATTTTGATTAGTTTTTGGTCTTGTATGGTGTCAATAACTATGTCAGCTTCCCCACACAAATGTCAGCTTCCCCACACAAAGGTCTGGCTCACTTCTAGACCTGGTTGTGTTGGATATTCCTGGCAGTCTGATACACTGTTGAATGCTGGGATCGTCGACACATCTCATAATTAATCAGTGCAGACCAGAATCGAGCTCACCCTGTCAAGGAGAGAAACCATCAACTGCACATTGTGGAAGTGGAGGGCAGCGAACTGGTTAGTTCAAAGAAAAGAACTGCAAATTTATTAATTACACGAAAATAAATTTACGTTACATGAATCTCAAGCTCAAAAAATCAAAGCAAAAGGAATGCACTCACTCATGCACTCAAAGTCAATAGCTAAATAACCTTAAGCCTAGAAAAACAAACGGAAATACTGGTCAGTGGAGAAGATGGGGCCATCGCTGTGAAAGACTGGGTGTCTGTCGGATACTACTCGAAACGCTGCGATCGCTATTGATGTCCACTACAGCCGATCACCAACCTGGTGGGGAGACACAGGAAACGCCGATACTGCTGGAGACTTGAAGCCTCTACAATGAGGGACCCGCTCCGCACTGTGCACAACACACCTACCCCCGTGTCTGTCAAAAACCGACTAAACTTACATTCAAGCAGAGTTGCCAACTGAAAATTTAGCATGGCGCTAGATTCACCCTCAAAAAGCGCTAAAAGAAGCGCTAAACTCACCAGGACACATGTAACATAACATAATAAGAATTTTTCACGTCTCTAAGGAAAATAATATGCAAATGAATATCTTTAAACCAGACTACTCACCATTACTCTAAATCTGCCAACTCCCAATCACCAATTTCATCTTCGCTGTACAGAGTAGCTTCATCTTTAGATGTTCCTGGTTGCTGCTTTGTTGATTCCGATTCGTATGCTCTCAAGGTACCATTTTTCTTCAGTACTTCCTGAGGCAATTTGTAGTTATGACATGAAGATCCATGTCGTTTTAGCCCATATCTAATTGTTAATATTGCATTTAAACTTTTGAGATTCAAAATGTTTCTAAGTTTGGATTTCACTACGTTCATGTGACTGAACACTCGTTCGACATAAGCATTTGAGTGAGGTAAGCTAAGTAATGTCAAAGCCAAGTCTGAAAGGTCACAAAAAGGATTTTCTCCCGATACATCTTGGTAAGAAGCAATTTCTGCCCAGAGGTCTTAGGTGTTTGAGGTATGATTCCATGATATGTAGTGAAGTTTTTTTCCATTGGAAATCTATGTGTGTCAAAATTTCTTCACTAGTAACAAACATCTGTGCTAGTTCTAATATTCCAGGCTTGATTTGGTTTAGACATTCATTTACACTCAGCACTGACATTTTCTTTAGCACTTCAACATTATCTGGTAAGCGTTGGCGAAGCTGTTGTGTAAGTTCTAAGACAAACTGTATGCATCTTTCACGAATTTCCCTTTCCTTGGGAAATTTGCACTGCTTCATTTCCTTTTCAAATTCATACCCTAAGTAGGGATGGGGATCTAAGTAGTTCTGCAACGATTCACCTAGTTTTAGTTTCCTTCCAGGAATTACAATCTTTGCGGTAATAGAATCCACAAGAGAAACAAGGTCATTAAGCAATTTAGTTGGATCTTGTACCTCCAACTCAAACTTCTTATTCACAGACTGAACTTCTCCCAGGATGTGCTTCAGAAAAAATTAGAAATACATAGTTCTTCTTGTCATCAAACATTTCGTAAAGAAGTTGAGCCGTGAAACAGCGTTCATCTCTTCTTGCGATCTCAAAATGAGTCTTAAGTTCATCCCATTGCTGCAAAATTCTGACAATGGCTGACACAATGGACATCCAGCGTGTTTGGCTTAGCTGTATTAGCTTCAGAGGAGCCTGGCCATCATTTATCACAGAAAACAATTCCTTGTACTTAGCTTGTCGAATTGCCGAGTGAGAACACCAATTATACGTTTCCCTTATCATGAAATCTAAATTCCTAGGGAGGCACTCGGCTGCAGCATGAGATACCGCAAGCTGTAACGAATGACAAACGCACCTGATTAATTTCAAATGGGGAACCTCACATTTCAGTTTAGCATATACACCATTGTTGATACCCGTCATGACCGATGCATTGTCAGTTCCGATAGCAATTAATCTTTGCAGCTGTAGCCCATGATTTTGCAAACATTTCTTCACAGCATCACATATTCCGTCCGCATCACAAGCAGTCAGTTGAACGAGATCTAAAAAAAAGTAACTACAATCCTTCTCTTACTCTCAGAATAGTACCTTATCACAATGCCCAAGTTTCGTAACAGATATATCGTTTCTTTCATCAATTAACAGGCTGAATTTCCTGTCACCTATATCAGCTTTCAGGTCACCACTGAAATGGGGAGCTAGCACACTGCATACAATAGCACTACACTTCGACCTCTTCAGTCTGAGATTTTTGCATGCCTTGCTATCTTTGAAACATTATTTGCAAAGCTCCCTTAAGTGATCTACCACACGTAATGAGCAATGTTCGGCTACGAAAAGCGACACACAACTCTCAGTTTCTCGTACATCGTTACTTACTGATTCAAAATTAATGAAAGTTTGTCGTTCGCCACTGAACGGTTCTTCTGCTTTTTTGTGTTTTGTTGTATTTCTGTATCTCTCAATATCACTTAATTTAGCTGACAGTGGACAATGACAGTATTTACAGAGACACTTCGTTTCATCTCCCACAATTTTCATCAAGCACTTTTCATACTTGGGGTTACTTAGCCACTCTTTTCTAAAATGTTGTGTGCATTTCTTGCTCATTTTAAATGTTTGAGTGGTGCACACCGCAGGGGAACGAACAACGTACTTAATTAGTATAATTACTACTGTTACTATGTAGCCTACTCCCCTTCGATAACCGAGACAGTCACAGTCTTCCGCACGGTATCCACGGTTGTATGGGTGGACGGGAACTGAACCAAGGGAGTCTAAAGGCACGTCCACAAACTGTACAGGAACTGCACCCGTCAAAACTTCAAAAGTAGTGTCGTCTCTGATATTATTGCTTCTTTTTCATTAATATCAAAATAAAATATCAAAATAATAATTACCTAAGAGTCAGGACTCGTTGACGACCGGAAAACATGAAAAAGGCACCAAAATTGGAGCTAGAATAGGTAAAAAGCGCTAAAAATGCGCCAAGGCGCGATACACGAAAAAAAAGGCGCTAAGCATGATGAAAAAGCGCTAGATCTAGCGCGAAAAGCGCTAAGTTGGCAACTATGCATTCAAGTAGCAAGCGCAGGGGGTGAGAAATAGGCGTGGCTAACTCAATGGTTAGAGAAGCAAGGCATGGACACAATAATTACACAAAAACATCGCTCAGTGAAATGCACTGTCTGTACATTGAGACAGTCCCTTATGACACAATGACGAATGTTTTGAAAACTCGTTACAAATGTAAGTGCAAAAGCGAGGGGTTAACAGACTGAGCGAAATTCTACGGATTTCAAAACTGTTCAAGCGTTCCCACTATTATGCTAAACAACGTCACGAATTACCATACTAATATTACGATCTAGGAAATTCGTGACAAGGGTCGAGCAGTGAGCAATTCGCCTGTGGGAGATGAGCACAAGACGTAATTTACGAAATGCAAATGTTGGAAGCAAACTGTGGTGGAATATAATTAAAGACAAAGAGAGAGGCACAGAAAACACGGTAATTCCACCTTTGTCATCCTAAACTGGAGAAATGGCACTCAGTACAATTCATAAAGTCAATTGTCTTACTCAACATATTGCTAACAAAATTAATATTGATGAACCAGACCGTCACCCCCCCACCCCAGGTACCAGCGATAACCCACAACAAAGTAAGACAAGTGACATCAGAGTCAGCATTCAGCAACTGGTTGTGGGGTATGGATAAGAAGGTGGTGCAACCTGATTGTATACGTCCACACTTGTTTCGTCGTGCGCCCGAGAACTCTCCCTACCTCTTACCACCATGCTTAATAACATTCTCCACTCAACCACATGGCCAGACTGCTGGAAAATTAGCAACGTTGTACCCATTTATAAGAAAGGGAGTCAGGGAGAGGTCAAGAATTATCGTCCAGTATCACTGCTCTCAGTCATTAGTAAGATCGTAAGAAGTATAATGGCACCAAGAATAGTGAAATACCTGACGAAGAACCAGCCATTGTGCATGCTGCAATACGGCTTCTGGAAGAATCACTTTGCTGCTGACCTTGACTTGCTACTGACCTTGACTTGCTGCTGACCTCTAATTGGACTGCTGTGCTCGACAGGGGCCAGTGTACTTGTATGTTGGCTCTTGACAACGACTGTGTGCAGTATAAGGGTTTATTGGTGAAGCCCCAAACAGCTGGATTGTACGGGGCCTTGCATGATTTGCTCACAGTTATTTGAACAGCAAGCTCCATGAGGTTGTGTTAAATGCTCTTAAGTCCTCTCCCTACAGAAGATCCATGGAAAAAAGTGTGCATGAGGGAATATAGGTCCATAGAACAAATAAGTCCACAGGAGAAAAATGGACCATAAGAAACAGTAGGTTCATGGGAAAAATAGGTTCATGTTGAAAAACAGTCCATGGGGGAAAGTAGGATGAGGGAGGGAAAATCCATGGTGGTAAATAAATCCAAGGTGGAAAATCCATGGGGGAAATAGGTCCAGTGGAAAATAGATCCATGGAGGATAATTGGGCAAGGGAGAAAAATGGGTTCAAGGAGGAAAATGAATCCGTGAAGTGAAAATAGGTCTATGGCAATTATGAGTGAGTGGGGGAATGACTCATTAGGGATGGAGCTGGAGAAGAGTTTCTGTGCTAATTTTCTTCAAGCAAAACAAATGAAACATCTACAGCAAAATAAGCACGAAAGCTTCGATAATTATACCTGAGACTATATATTTAGGTTACTTTAACCCGCCCAGTCTCGACCGATTTTTTACCCAACACACCCTCAGAACCCGACCAATTTTCAACTAGTCTTTTTTTGGCTCAAACCTCCGCGTTTGGTGAAAAACATTGAAATTTCATAGAGAAATCGCCCTCCTGAGCTCATAAATATTGCTACAAGTGACAGTCAACCTTGCCTTTTTGTTCTCTCTCACGGTACCTGGCGTCAAAGAAAACGAACTATGGGAGGGTTAACTAATTCAAGCCACTTTAAATTATGTATTTATTTATTTATTTGGGTCGAATTAATGTGTAGTACAAGACTATATTGTTTTCACACAATAAGATAGGTGATATAAGCATTGTTCACTCACCTAAAACACCAACATATGGCACCTTCCTTTATGCCATTACCACCTCATCACTTCTGTTTGTTTCTTACTCTAGCTTCTTTATTTTTTTGTCCTCCACCTCAGGAATCACTTTCACTGTGAATTTCGTCATTGGAGAGACCGTGGCGCAACATGTCTTTACCAGCTAGGTTACTGCTAACAGGTGAATTGCCGAGTGTGGGGGGGGGGGAAGGGGGGTCATGTGGAGGCAGACAGTATCCCCGCTTGACAGCGGGGAGAGGAAGGTCTCCCACATATGCCTACCAAAAATCACCAGCGAATCTTGAAAAATGTGCAAACGACGGGCCTTGCAATTGACTGACATACGATGCACGTCTGTGGGCCTGAGCATGAAAAAAAGTGGTGACGTGCATCGTACGTCAGGGGGACTGGGCGGGTTAAGGCTTAATTATTTGAGTTTAGTGTCAATATATTTCAGAGTTTTGTCCAACAAGATAACTTTGCCCTGCTTTCATTCACCAGGTCATGAGATGTAGGTAAAAAGATGTTATTGGACTGTTAGCAGTATGAGTTGCATTATAACTGCAAAAACTCCAGTAATTTCAATAATTCTACTGGTTTACTGGTTAGAACGCCCTATTCTGAGTGATGGCCCTGCATATGTTCGATTCCCATGGGGTGAATGAGGTTTTTAGATACGGGCCCATTTCTAGGATCAAGCAGGTCAGTCAGTCACATCCTAAGCATATCACAAGAAAGTTTCTTCACAATAGTAAACCTGCATGGTACTTCACTTTAGCTCCCTGAACATTTTCAGGCAAGGTGCTTCGCTAGTGAAGCCCAGTATGGTGTTTCTCAGTACCTCCTTAAGGATTATCACACACAAGCTGCTTCACTCTACCAAAGCCCCATATGGTCCCGCATCTATCGTATTATTGTACACGTTCGATTGTTTAGTGCATTACAGGGAAGCAGTCGTGTCATTTAATCCTTGAATGTGCTGGACCCCTGTAGCCCAGCCTCCGTCCCCTATACCTAAAGTTGGAAAATGTGGTGTTTGTTGTTACCGCATAATTTCGAACCACGTTACGGCATGCAGATTCTGATTCAGTAGATATCACTGAAGATAATGAATGAACTCTGGAGTAGGCTATATAAAGCAGACCCCTGTAGTAAAGCCAGTCGAAATCAAATTTGCTTGATTGTAGAGGGGATCATTATTACTCTTGAATTAAAAGCCTAAAAGAATGTATAAACATCAGCATAATAGAAATTGCATATTACATTTCAAAATTTATCATTTGTTCGGTATTCTCCCTTTCTATAATGGGGCTCGTCCAAACTGCCACATTAGTTACCACTTCATTATACAGTAATACTTACGAACCGCAGACGCATCACTTGTAAGGAGTAGACTGTAGCACCAGTCAAACAGGGCGGTACTCCTGAGGTGGATGGAAAGCTAATGACAGGGAAAGCTGGAGCTACCATTTCATCTGCTTTCAGGACTAGCTTTTGACCATCCTCCTTTCCTGAATTTTTCATTGTTTCAGTAACACAGACATACTTTCCTATACAATTTCCTCTAACTGCCAGCACCAAACTACATGCGCATTACACACCACAATTCCTATCCCAAATTCAGAAAGAAATGGCGTCTAAACACCCACTATCGGAGTCTGCGAGGGAGGAGAGGGGACCATAAAACCCCCCACCATCCGCCCCTCTCCCAGTGACGGTAAAGTGAGATGCATGGAACCACTGTCTGACTCTTCCCTTGTTCATTTCTGCTACATTCGTGGTCGTTCCTCTAATTTTCTCTCTGTTGAACACCACCTTCTCTTCCTCGCTGAGCTTCAACTATCACAGGCAGCTAATAGCAAACCCTTCTCTGTATCCTCCGACTTTCACTGTACGTACTTCAAAACCAAAGGTGGCTGTTCTGTATATGTACACAGCAACATAACTTGCTCTCGTATTCCGGACCATGAAACTTCTGAATTCTCTACGCTTTGGCTTCAGCTATTCTTTCATTCTCTGACTAAATATATCTGTGCTGAAAAAATTCGTCGACATTCTTACTTTTGAGATGGAACACATCCGGTCAATTTCTCCATTCACTGAAATCTCAGTTCCAGGTGATTTCTATGTTGACCACCAATTTTGACTCTCTTCTACTTTCACTGATCCACCTGGTCAAGAAGCCTACATTTGTTCTATCCTTAATGACCTTGAGCAGCTAGTAAACCACCCTACCCGTATCCCTGACTGCCTTGGAGAGAGTTCCAACATACTTCACCTTTCCTTTACAACTTATCCTTCTGCATATGCTGTTAATCTTTTCTCTCCATTGGGTTCCTCCAATAACAACCTTTTCACCTTAATCTGTCCTATCGCTGCAGTAATGGCTGTGAAACCTCCCAAGAGGTGGCGGCTGTGGCACTTTTGAACCTCCTCAGGCAGTACTTCTTTGACTTTCCCAGGAATGATTATTGATTCCATGGCCGAGAGCCATCTGACTGTGCCCTGCGCGTTATGGAGGTTATTCTCTCGGCCATGGAAGCATACATTCCTTTCTCTTATCATGTGCCTAATGCAAGAGAATATGTCCACAACGAGGAAAAAGCGTACAAAATTTTACAAAAGCCACCCCATCCCTGAATCTCATCTCTTATATTCTTTGCCTGGAACAATGTTTATTCGGTTCTTCACTCTGGTAAGAATTATTTCATTCTTACTAAATGTTCTGAACTCTCTGAATCAAATTCTTCCATCTCCTTCTGACACCTAGTCAAAAACCTTTCTAGCAATTTTAATTCATCATCCTTCCCTGCTCTTTCCCACTCGGAGAGCCCTGTATCCGTTTCTTTTACTGAAAAGCAGAAAAAAAAGAAAAAAAAAACTCTGTGAAGGAATAGGATCAACATGGTACTGGCATCCATTGCTTGCTAAAGAATTTCCAAGAGACTGTAACTGATATCAAAATAAAGGCATGTGTTTTAAATGGTCTTCACATTCGTCTTGTTTTCAATTATCAGAACTTTTTAAGGGGCATAATTAAGCTGGAGTAGGCTGCTACAGAGAGCTTCGTGGTTCTTACCAAAAACTACCTAGAAAATTTTTGAGCACTGAATTATGAAGAACTTGTGGATAAGATTCTGCAAAGCTACCATGTGCTTAGTACTCGGATGTCACTCAAAATACAATTCTTCCATTTCAATCTGGACCTCCTCCCATCGAATGTTGGCGAGGTCAGTGACGAACAGTGAAAGGTTCCACCAGGATATTGCCATCATGGAGACCTGATACCTAGGCCGATTCAATCCCCATACGATGGGAGATAACTGCTGGGCCTTATTACGTGAAAGTAGTTTGCTCACTAGTGCAGGAATAAAGTGCAGAAGCATTTCTGATATACAAATGTCTTGTAAGAATAATTTGTTTATCTCTGTTTGTGCATATTTTGTAAAGCTGGGCTAGAGCTATTCTGTATACCACCCACTTTGTTCTTGATAATATTGAAAGATAATCCTAAAGTATGATATTATGCCTTCAGTATTATTATGACACGGTTGTTAACTAAGTTGTCAAATTGCCAGTTGTGTTAGGACTTTCTTTCACCCTTGTATGGTATGTGAGGGCGCTCACCATCCACTCACTCGATGTAGTGCTGCTCTCGGATGTCTGTCTTTTCCTCTCCTCCATCCTTCTTCCCTTCAGTCCTCTTCTGTCTTTCTTTCCTTCATTCTTTCCTTGTCCTTCTTCCTACGGGTGACTTGACACTTCCTCTTCTGTCTTTCTTTCCTTTATTCTTTCCTCGTCCTGCTGCCTGTGGGTGACTCTACACTGAGTGACAAGCTAAATGGTTTCCTGTACACCAGGAAACCATTTACTGCGCTGGGTGGTAACCATATAACCAAAGTTTAGGGCCTGGTGCTTTAGTGGGTACGGCGCTCCAATCGGATTGAGCCGGTGAAGGTTTATATTCAAGGGATAATTGGGGTTTATTGCTCACATAAGGACACTCAGAGATGAGTGAGGCTGGTCACTCTAATCTTAAATGTCAGGACCAACTTGCCTAGCCCCGGGCTCCTACGCTTCTCTGTGGGACGACATATTGGAGGATGGATGGATGGATGCAGTTATTTCCTTTGCTGGCATTATGTAACTAGAAAGTTCCAGTAATCAGCAAATTATTTTTAGTTTGAGATATTTTAGTATCGAAAAAGAGGCTACTGCAAAGACTTAACATTTTTTTTTTTTTCAAAATAAAGACTTAGTCATGAAATTACACGTTCCAAAGAAATTTCCCAAGTTTATGCTCTAGCACCACAAGCAGACGTGATAACAAAATTCCAATGTCAGACTTGAAACTGGGGATACCAGATTAATCAAAAACAGCAGAGAACTAGAGGGCTTCTCATAGGGGGAATAACTCCAGCCGCAAGCCGACACATATCTAGCGTTGCTCGGAATATGACCTTGACCTTGACCTACTTTCACCAATTTCGAACTTGCAGATTTTCATCCCTACTACACACCTGTAAAATTTCGTGATGATATCTTGAGCGGTTGGGAAGTTGTCGTGGTAACAGACACACAAACTATGACCTACTTTCACCAATTTCGAACCCGTGATCGCTTTTTTCCCCTACTACTCACCTGTAATATTTTGTGATGATATCTTGAGCTGCTGCGAAGTTATCGTACTAACACACACACACACACACACACACACACACACACACACACACACACACACACACAATGTGCGACTGAAACACCATTTGTAAACAGAAATCCTTTAATAAGTAACACCCATTTCACTCTACCGAACCCATGTCACTAAAACACAATTAAAGCACCAGCATTTAAGCCCCAGCTCAACAGAGGAGGGGGGAGGAAGAGAAGTGGGAGATGGGGAACTTGGGAATAAATGGGGTTAATTGAGGTCAGGGCAGGACAGCGTATTCAAATGTGGGTTTCCATACAGTATCACAGCTGCTAAAATACAGGGAGATTGAGTACATGCAACAATAAAAAATGGGGGTGTCATGCAAGAGGAGGTTGGTGATATCCTAAGTCATGCTAATACAGCTTTAGAACTCCCATCGTCTGATTGCCCATGTGATAGCAATGCTGTATCGGAAATAATCCCAGAAAGTGATTTAAGATATCCTCACTGGTGCAAGAATACTAACGTACTCGTAGAGTACGGGCATCGGACATTCTGTAGCAGTTACCTTCTGTGGTGTCAAATTGTTTGATACTAAGTGTGCATTAGTTCTTTGTTTTGTACATAGTTTTAAATTTTATGATGTCTACTGAAAACTATTCGGGATTATATGAATTGAGTACACTATACAGGGTGAGACACGAAGATTTGTGGAGGATGTGAAATAAGACAGACTATTTACCAAAAAGTATAACATTGTTTAGACTGTATTGCCACATCATTTTACAAGGTTGGTGAATATCACGTTTGTCTCTGAGGCTTAGGCTTGGATGATAAGTGTCAAGGCAAGAAAGTTATACGAGATGAAATATTTAACCCTTTGATTCAGGTAATGTATTCTCTTGGCTTATTTCCTCCTGATAGATATTCAGCTTGGGGAAGAGTTTTTGTTGTGAGGGACCAAAATTAACATTAATATCTAACTCCTTCATTTCGAAAAGTCTCCTAAGCTGAGAAAAATCATGTGGAAATTGCAAGACTACAACACTGAATAAGACATCATTCAGGTGTGATTAAAGAAAACTGTTTTTCCGCAGCTGGACTCCATCGTGTTAACTTTTCACCCGTGGTTTTAACCCCCTCTGTCCAAAAACCTATTGTACTTATTATTTTCTCACAATAATTATGATTTTACTGAGCCTTGGAGAAACTTTTCGATTGGAGAGGTCTGATTTTCGTCTTATTACAGCTTATATCACATACCTTAGTGGTAGAAAAAGACAATATTACAACTCTGTAATCTTTTCACAGGACATCTTGATTAAGATCTTATTCAAGTGGTAAGCTACTATTACAACTCAGCATTCAAAGTGCAGAGATGGCAATTTTAGTCTTAGAGTAAAATTGGTATAGTATATGTCTCCCCTGAGTTTAACTATATAATTTGGAAGATGCATTAATAATTAGTTAAAATCCGTCAACGAAGTGAAGGGGTTATTGTTTCTACATGGACTCGACCCCAAGCCTTCCATGTGTGAAAGAGCAGCTAGACCAATCGGACCACCTACTTGGATATATACTGTAT
>JAGKTI010006959.1:0-12951 GCA_018397915.1 Birgus latro | reverse complement strand
CATTAAAATTTCTTCAGCTGATGTATTTTCTGCCATCACTGGCCTCAATATTAACAAGGCATATGGGCCTGATGGAGTCCCTCCTGTTGTCCTCAAAAACTGTGCTTCTGTGCTTACACCCTGCCTAGGTAAACTCTTTCGCCTTTGTCTCTCAACTTGTACCTTTCCTTCTTGCTGGAAGTTTGCTCTCATTCAGCCAGTCCCAAAGAAGGGTGACCATTCCCAACCCTCTAACTATCGTCCAATTGCTTTAACATCCTGTGTATCAAAAGTTTTCGAATCAGTTCTTAACAGAAAAATTTTAAAGCATCTTTCCTGTCACAACCTTCTTTCTGATCGTCAGTATGGGTTCCGTCAGGGACGCTCCACTGGCGATCTTCTCACCTACCTTTCAGACTCCTGGTCATCCTCCTTTCGGGACTTTGGCGAAAGCTTTGCCATTGCACTTGACATCTCAAAGGCTTTCGATCGAGTCTGGCATAAATCTTTGATTTCCAAACTGCCCTCTTACGGTTTCTATCCTTCTATCTGTGCCTTCATCTCTAGCTTCCTTTCTGGTCGTTCTATAGCTGCTGTTGTAGACGGCCATCGTTCTTCTCCTAGACCTATCAACAGTGGTGTTCCTCAGGGCTCTGTCCTATCACCAACTCTCTTTCTTTTATTCATCAATGACCTTCTAAGCTGTACATCTAACCCTATCCACTCATATGCTGATGATTCCACCCTTCACCTTTCCATTCGATTTCCGCAACGTCCATCTCAGCAGTTACTTCAGCAAACAAGGGATGAGGCTATGGCACACCTAATGTCTGACTTGGCTCATATCTCTGATTGGGGTAAAAATAATCTTGTTATTTTTAATGCATCAAAAACTCAGTTCTTACACTTATCAACCCGACAAAATCTTCCTCAGGATTACCCACTAATGTTTAATAATGTCCAGCTCAGTCCTGCATCATCCTTGAACATGCTAGGGGTTTCATTCTCTCGGGATTTGTCTTGGAAAGAACATATTACATCTCTTGTGAAATCTGCTTCCAAGAGATTAGGTGTGCTGGGCCGACTCCGAACTTTCTTTACCCCTGCACAGATGTTGACCTTGTACACGGGTTTTATTCGCCCGTGTATGGAGTACAACTCTCATGTGTGGGGAGGCTCCCCACATGCAGTTCTTCTCAATAGGGTGGAGTCAAAGGCTTTTCGTCTCATTAACTCTCCTCCTCTTACTGATTCCCTTCAACCTTTGTCTCTTCGCCGCACTGTTGCTTCTTTATCTCTCTTCTATCGCTACTTCAATGGTCACTGTTCCTCTGAACTGTCTGCTTGCATCCCTCCACCTCTACGACGGGCACGTAGTACCCGTCTAGCAACAAACTCTCATCCCTTTTCTGTCCAACTCTCTAGTGCAAGAGTTAACCGTTATTCCCAGTCCTTCATTTATGCAACTGGTCAACTCTGGAACTGTCTCCCTTTGTCTGTATTCCCTACTTCCTATGATCTCCAATCTTTCAAACGCAGTGTGTCCAGGCATCTCGAAATGAATGGATCTTGAATTTGGCTCTCTTTTGTATTGTTTTTACCTTTTCTTGGAAGGAACAGTATGCGGGCCCATGGCCCTTGGTTCCTTCTTCCTTGCATAAAAAAAAAAAAAATTGCAAAGTTCTTATCTATATTATTTTTCAGTGCAGGATAAAACTCACCCACAGACATTTATACATCCACAATGCTGTGGTGTAAAATTTACCCCACAACCCCTCTACACGCCACCACAAGCAATTTTTTTTTAGTGTTTCCTAAAGTATTCAGTTCTCATTAACAGGCATTAAAACATAAATGTAGAGGAGTTGTATTTTTCATATCAATGTTTCTGATTTAATAAAATTTAATCACAACTATTTTTTTTTTCATTTTTCCAAAATGGGGTAAACTTTACCTCACATAAGTGTGGGTGTGACTGGGACATAAGATAAGTGTTCCAGGATTATTCTGACACTGGGCTATGGGATGTAAGCTGCAATGGGACGAAAATATCTACCAATTTTCGGTGGACGAACTGTAGCCAATGTGTATGGAGAGATATTAATTAATTCATACTGGTTGTTGATGTGAGAATGTTGCCTGGTTGTGTGTAAACTTGCAGAGAATAATATAAGATACTCTGTACTGGTTGCTCGATAATAGACTGTAGCTTGGCAGTGTGTATTGTTTGGCTGCCCTTAACCATCACATCGCCTGTGTTTTTGTTCACAATATCCGCCTCTGCGAAGGCCAGAGTCCTGGTGGTCTGTAGTATTCGCCCATGAATGAGGATGTCATCCTCAAGTTTGGCAGTCTTCAAAAACCTGAAAATAAAAGATCATATTTAGTGTATGGAGATCTAAGACACATTTCAATGGTCTTAACAAAACTGGAAGATATAAGGATTGCCGCTCAATGCACCATAAATTTGTGTATAGGAAGTGTTACAATTTGAAGCAGTCCACAGAAAGCCTGGAAAACGAAAAATCAGTACAGGGTATACGCAAATTGTCTGAATTCTCAATATCTTTCTCCTTAGAAATTGTTCAGGTATGAAAGATATCTTTCTTATATGTCTTCTGCTGCGAGGGGAAAAAAATGTAATTTAGTAAATAGCATATGAACTTCGTACAGGCACTTAATGACCAACGAGATGATCAGGTTTAGACAGGTCCCGGTCTAAGATGTTCTGGATTATGATTTCCTGACATAACGAACGTTTGACAAGGCTTTCCTGAATTATAATTGCCTGTCCTGGCATGATAATCACCAAGGTAATGAAAAATTAGGTCAATGGCCCCTGGGGATGATTTTGTCGGGTGCAAATTGTTTCAATAAACCAGTTCTCCCATTGTCTTTTCTCTTATGGCGTCATTGTAACTGACAGACATGCTGACAACGTGAATGTGTCTGCCACATATGACAGAATATCTCATTAATGGCTGACTGCCATATTATCTAAGTAAATGCTGATAGGTGGAGATGTGAAGTAAAAAATACTTTTTATCTTATTACAGGAAAAAAATGATAGTTCTCTCACTAAAGATGAATAAATAATGAATAGACATAGTTTCTAGGCAAATTTACAGGAGGATTAAATAAAAAACAAGATTTTGAGAGACCAAAACGAGATGGCAAATGTAATGAACATTTTGAAGGAAGTATCAGAGGAAATCTGTAGGAAAGACATAGAGGAACACAAAAGACTAGGGAAGTACGAGAGAAATAAATCAAGACCTCTGAAAGTAACTTTCCAGAGTGTAAACACTGTGGAAGAAATACTGAAAAATGCAAACAAACTTATGGAAAAAAAGGATTTCAAAAATATTTGGATAAAAAAATTCCTAACACAAGAGGAACTGGCTATGCTAAAAGAGAAGAGGGAGGAGGCAAAAACAAAGAATGAGGGAAGATCAGAGGAAGAGAAGAACACATCTTTTTTTTTTTACAAAGTAATAGGATTGCAGGAACGAAAGTGGTACATAAACAGCAGGGAATAAAAAGGAGGAAGGTAATAGACCCAAGGCATGACAAGTATGTTAACAAGATGATTAGTTTGATGTACTCAAATGTGGATGCAATGGTATCTAAATTACTAGAGATGAATGATTATATTAAAGAGAAGGCACCACATATTGTTTGCCTAACTGAACATCAAGGATATCAAATGACACCCTAAACCTAGAGGAATACAATATATGGAGAAGAGACAGGAGCTTTAAAAAAGGAGGAGGAATTATAATATTAACGAAGAAAAATCTGCAAGTCAAAGAAATAGAACTAGATATACCTCCACAGGTAGAACTAATAGCAGTTGAGATTAGTACAGCTGAAGGGAAATTAACTGTGGCAAATTTATACATCCCCTCAGGGCTGCGTCATCATTTATTCATTCACGTTTTCTCTCCATTCATTTCTATCACGCACAGCCACTCTTCCTTGCTCAACTGACAACCCTCTCGCATCCAGTGCTCTCTTCACACTGTCCATCCACCCTGTTCGTGGTCTTTCTCTCAGCCTTACACCTCTCACATCAGATCTAGTTATCTTTTTCACCAATCGCTCATTATCCATTCTCTCCATATGCCCAAACCATCGCAACACACTCTGTTCAACTCGATCAGCCATCTCCCGAACAATTCCAGTTCTCCTTCGCACTTCTTCATTTCTCACTCAATCCATACGCGTCACTCCACACATACTCCTCAGACACCTCATCTCCATTACATTCCGAGTGAACGACATCCAAACACTTTTTTCATTCCTCCCAGCACCTTTCCAACTTCATTCATTCTAAACTTCACCTCTGCATCTATTCTTCCATCAGCAGCAACATGTGACCCTAAATACTTAAAACACTCAACCTCCTCAAGCAACTCACCATTCAAAACTATATTCATCCTCCAACCATCTACCAACCTCGTACACTTCATCACTTTACTCTTATTCTCATTTATTTTCAGTTTCCTTCTTTCACACACCCTTCCAAACTCCTCTACCAACTGTCTCAATCTCTCCTCTGAATCAGCCACCAGTGCAGTATCATCCGCAAACAGCAGCTGCTTCAGATTCCACTCTCTACCATCATTCACCAGACCCAGTCCTCCACCTAACACTCTTGCATTCACCTCCCTTACAACACCATCCATATAAATATTAAACAACCAAGGCGACATCACACATCCTTGCCGTAGCCCCACTCTCACGGGAAACCAATCACTCGCAGTATTTCCCACTCTTGCACACGATCTGCTTATTTACATAAAAACTTTTCACTCCTTTTAGTAACCTACCATCAAGCCCATTCAATCTTAAAACATTCCACAAAGCCTCCCTATCAATTCTATCATATGCTTTCTCTAAATCCATGAATGCCCAAAACACATCCTTACCTTTCGCTAAATACTTTTCACACACCTGTCTCACAGCAAACACCTGATCCACACATCCCCTCCCTCTCCTAAAGCCACACTGCTCATCACCAATCACTCCCTCTGTACCCTCTCTAACTCTCTTAATTAACACTCTACCATACACCTTACCTACCACACTCAACAGACTTATACCTCTAAAGCTAGTACATTCATACTTATCACCCTTACCTTTATACAATGGGACCACACAAGCACTTGCCCAGTCAATTGGCACCATACCTTGCACAAAGCACACATTCAACAATCTTACTAACCAGTCAACGATAGTCGCTCCACCACATTTCAGGCATTCCACAGCACACCCATCCATACCTGCAGCTTTCCCTGTTTTCATCTGCTGTACTGCCTCTTGCACTTCCTTCATCGTGATCAAAGATTCATTCAGCTCTCCCAACACATCTATTCCTTGCACCCTTCCATCTGCCACAATCTCAGCCTCCCTTTCCTCCTCTACATTCAACAATCTTTCAAAGTACTCCGCCCATCTCTTCCTTACTGCATCCATCTCTGTTAACATCCTTCCATCCTCTGCTTTTACTCGCTCCTCCTTCCCAGACTCTCCCTTTCGCACCCTTTTCACCTCCTTCCAAAACATTTTCTTATTCTCCTGAAAATTCTCAGTCATCCGCCTACCCCACCTCTCATCTGCTGCCACTTTAGCATCACGCACAACCCTTCTCGCCCTATTCCTCTTTTCCTTATACCTGTCATATGACACCTCATCCTTCCTCAGCAACCACACTTCATATGCATGTCTCTTCTCACTCACAACCATACTTACTTCCTCGCACCACCATTCACTTCCCTTTCTTGCACCACCACCCACTCGTCTCACACCACACACCTCTTCTGCATGCCCCATCACAGCACTCATAAACAACTGCCATTCCTCCTCCACACTGCCACTCTCCTGATCTTTCACTGTGTACCACTGATCTCTCAATTTCTCCTGATACTCAATCATTTTCTCTCTTTTATCTAACTCACTCACATTCAAAACCTCCCTGCCAGACCTAACTCTCCTAGCTCTCACCCATCTCTTACCTACTCTCAACTTTCCCTCCACCAGGTAGTGGTCAGACATACCTCCACCCTCCCCTCTCAAAACTCTCACATCCAACAATCTTCCTATTACATTCCTGGAAACAACCACATAGTCCATCAATGCTCTGTCAACAATCCTTTCACCCTCCTGTCTCACCCATGTATACTTATAAATATCTTTCTTCTCAAACAAGGTATTCCCAGTCACCATCTCTCGCTCAACACACACACCTATCATTCGTTCCCCGTTTTCATTTCTTCCAGGCACACCATGCATACCAACTACACCTTCAACTGCTACATTTTCCACTCTAGCATTCAGATCCCCCATCATTACCACATTCACATTCGCTCCAAAGCTCTGCAAACACTCATCAACATCATTCCAGAAAGACTCCTTCTCTTCTTCATCCCTTTCACTACCAGGCCCATATGCACTCACAAATACCCACAACTCACGTTCAAATTTCGCTTTCACCCACATCAGTCTCGATGACACCTCTTTCCATTCAATCACACACTGCTGTACTTCCGGGCTCACTAACAAGTCCACACCTTCTCTTACCCTTCCTCTATCAACACCTGACAATCTTCCATTCAAACTTCCAAATGTAGACTCACCTTTCCCTTTCATCTTTGTTTCACTCAGAGCTAACACATCCAACTTTCTTCTCACAAACATTCTCCCAATCTCCTCCTTTTTAGCCTCAATCGTACTACAACCACGCACATTCATAGACCCAACCTTCAAGGTACGGGGATTACTCGATCCCCCATCCCTTTCTCTGGCCTGTCTCTTTTTAGGAACTAAAAAACAGAGGAGGAGGTCCCTAGTCCCCTCACCCCGCCCCTCTTAGTCGCCTTTTATGACACGCAGGGTATACGGTGGCGGAATTCTTCCTAACACAATCTGGCCGCAGAGTAGTAGTACCACCCCATAGTGCGGCCAGATTGTCCCCCCCCCCCCCGCCACAGGGGAAACTGTACCATCAAGGAGGAATCCGAGGCAAATTGTACTACTGGATGCAAGACTTTCTCAGAAAAAGGGAAATGAGAACAGTACTAAGGGGTAATTACTCATCATGGAGGGAAATGACTAGTGGAGTTCCACAGGGCTCAGTGCTAGCACCAATTATGTTTTTAGTGTATATAATTGACATAGGTAATAATATTGGAAATGAAAGCTATTTAAATATGTTTGCTGATGATGCAAAAATACAAAGGAGAATTAGTAACATAGACTCCTATAAAGAGCTACAAGACGAATTAAATAAACATCATGAATGGAGTAATACATGGCAAATGGAATTCAATGTGGACAAGTGTCGTGTAATCAAGTTTGGTAAAAGTGGGAAAAGACCAGATTGGGATTATAAATTAGGAAGTAAAACCCTACACATATCAGAAAGAGAGAAGGACTTAGGTGTGATTATCAATAACAAACTAACTCCGGCAGACCACATAAATGAAAAGGTACGGAACATGTATACACTGCTTGCAAATATGAGAATAGCATTCACATACATTAACGAAGACATGCTGAGGAAGATATTAATATCTTTCACCAGACCAACCCTGGAATATGCATCAGTAGTCTGGAATCCTCACCTCAAGAAACACACAGATAAGACTGAAAAAGTTCATAGGACTGCTACAAGATGGGTACCAAGTTTAAGGGATCTAAGCTATGAAGAAAGATTGGAAAAATTGAATCTGTCAACACTACAACAGAGAAGAAAAAGAGGAGACATGATCATGCTATATAAATGCATATCAGGGAAAGAGAAAATAGACATAAATGAATATATAACCTATGGGGAAGTATCAGCAAGAGGACACTGCAAAAAACTGCAGAAAAAGAGAGGTGATAAAGATGTAAGGAAATTTAGTTTCCCAAATAGGGCAAATGATCAGTGGAATGCACTACCGAATGAAATAGTGTGTGTCAAAACAATTCATAAATTTATGGAGATGTATGATAAAAATGGTTTAAGACACGGGACAGTACGAGCTTGACTCATTCCTATAAAGATACAATTAGGTAAGAACAATTAGGTAAGAACACACACACACACACACACACACACACACACACACACACACACAAACACACCAGTTTTTTGCAGAAAAAAGCTTACATAATCGTCATTATTCATTAAATTAGTGAGGTCTTGCTTTCCTCGTGTCATTTATCGATCTGGTGTTTATGTGCATTAACTCTGAACCCAGTAGTCTTTATCAGGGACTTGCGTGACATGGTTAACTATTACGGTCATACTATATCCTCTTCTTCCACACCTCTCATTCCCACTGTCTCACCCTACATGTGACTTGGGCACTGCAATCCCAAGAGTTTATTGTTATGCTTTTATGTTTACCCTACTTTACTATACCCTAACATAAGGATTCCATTGTTGGTTGCAAATGCATGTAGCGTCTTTCATTTTTAAAAGCTAGGTACAGATATTGTAGTAGTGCTTTGCTGATAATGACCTTCCACTGATTCATAAGAATTATGTCTCCTTGGATGTTTAACCCATCCAGTCCCGACCGTTTTTTTACTCAGCCTACTCCCAGGTCCCGACCGATTTTTGGCTGAAACCTTCGCTTTTGGTGACAAACATCGAAAATTCACAGAGAAATCGCGATCCTGAAGTTAGAAATGTCGATACAGGTGTCACTCAACCTTACGTTTTCCTTCTTTTTCAAGGTACCTGGCTAAAGAAAACGAACTATGGTAGGGTTAACTAATTCAAGCCACTTTAAGTTACGTATTTATTTCAATTATTTGGTACGAATTTATGTGTAGTACAAGTCTATATTGGTTTTCACACAATATAGGCATTTATAAGCATTGTTCACTCACCCAAAACCCCAGTATATGGCACCTTCCTTTATGACATTACCACCTCATCACTTTTGTTTGTTTCTACCTCTAGCTTCTTTGTTTCGTTGTTCTCCACCTTGGGAATCACTTCCACCGTGAATTTCGTCATTGGAGAGACTGTGGGGGAACATACCTTTACTGGCCAGATTACAGTTCACAAGTGAATTGCCCAGTGTGGGTGGGAGGGGGGAGGAGGGGGGTTAGGTGGAGCCAGGCAGTATCCCCGCTTGACGGTATGTAGAGGAAGGTCTCCCACATATGCCTACCAAAAATCACCCGCGAATGTTGAAAAATGTGCACACAACGGGCCTTGCAATTGAGTGACGTACGATGCATGCCGTTGGGTCTGTCCGCAGAAAAAAGTAGCGACGTGCATCGTACGTCGGTGGGACTCGACGAGTTAAACTTTAAAGTCACTTGTCCTTAGAGCAAAAGCTCACCCAGCCACCTTTTTATCAGTCACTGCCAATCGGGTATGGACGCTAAATCTCCCCAAACAAGCTGCTGCTTCAAACAGGATTTAAGATTTCGCAAAGTGTTCATAAAGCCTTATGTTGGTGTTTAACCCGACACTTGCTCATAGTACAGTTGGTCAGTGAAGGGAGAAATGCACGAAGAAGCATGTATGCACAGTCAAACTTGCTGAGGCAAGTAATAAGCAAACTTTTATCAGTAGGCTATCATGTGGCTTCATACATTCTTTGTAGTCCAAGGCTGTGGTGGCCGTAAGTTTATTTATTATTGAAATAATGATAGTAATGTGAGTATAAGTGGCTGGGGAACTGCAGGGAGAAGAAGGGAGATGAGAAGGGAGGAAAAGGTCAGCAGGATGGAAGTAGTGGAAGCAATGAAGAAAGTCAAAATGGGGAAAGCCCCAATAATTGATGGAGTGTGTAGTGAAAGGCTGAAGCACGGGATAGAGATAGTAGAATGTCCATAAAAAGGATACATTCTTTCTTAGTAAGTGGGTTACAGGAGCGGCGATCTTTGCATAGTCTTTAATGAATCTGCGATAGTAACCACTTAGGCCTAGGAAATTTCTGACAGCATCGGTAGTGGAAGGTTCTGGGAAATTGATGATCGCCTTAGTTTTGTCATCATTAGTATGAATGCCTTGTGCGTCGACGACATGTCCTAGAAACTTGATTTTCTTTCTCAGGAAGTCACATTTACTGAGGTTGATTTTCAGGCCTGCTAGCTGTAGGCGTTCCAATACTTGTTATAGTTTGACAAAATGGTCAGGGACTGATTTACTTACAACAATGATGTCATCTAGGTAAGCAAAAAGAGAGTGCCCCATCATGCCACTAAAGACCGAATGGATAAGTCGCATGAATACTGAAGGAGCATTTCTTAAACCAAAAGGAAGTCTCTTAAACTGAAAATGTCCAGAAGGGGTGCTGAGGCTGTAATTGGGCGAGAGGATTCTTCCATTTCGACCTGCCAGTAACCACTGAGGAGGTCTAGGGATGAAAAGTCTACGTTATTTTCACCTAGTGATTCTAGTAAATCTGTGAGGACAGGTAACGGAAAATGGTCTGGAACGGTTATGGGGTTTACTTTACGGTAGTCCATTACTGGTCTAAAGTTGCCATCCTTCTTTGGGACTAAGAAAAGAGGGCTATTCCATGGACTGACGGAGGGTTCGATAATGTCCTGAACTAACATTTTCTGTACCATCTAATCTGTCTGTTTTCTCAAGCTGTGAGGTAACCGATAGGCTGGTATGTAAATCGGCTGAGTTCCTGGCACTAGGTCTATGTGATGTTTGACTAAGTCCGTCTTGCCCATTTGTTCTCCGGGTAAGGCTACCACATTTCTGTAAGCGTGCAAAAGGTCTAGCAGTTGAGATTTATGCTGTGGAAAATCTTTGCAAGTCAGATTTGAGAGCAGGTCAGGTGAACGAGCCGAAGCAGATTCTGTAGAGTTAATGACACATATACCTGTTGGTTGACTATCATCATCATCTGTATGAACAGCAGGGATAGAGGATTCCTGGCACACCATTACGGCTGCTGGGTATACTAGGAAATCTCCGATCTTTACACCACTTTTAAGTTTTAGTGGAGCATTCGTGACATTGAGCAAGTATAGATAACATAGGCTGTCCTCGAAGATCGTGCTCCAGGCTGACTCATAAGTTAAGCCATTCACACAACACGTCTCAGGTAGTGTTAGTACATCCACTCCTTCTTTCGCACCTACAACACGAACAGAGACTTTGGTGAACTCATGCGGTAACAAAATTGTGCACGTATTCGTTACTGCATGCCTCATCTCTGTGTGTTGGAGAACATCAGTCAGACTCTGAGCTAGGTAACTGGGACATGTCTGAGTCGGCTGTAGTGCTGTCGTTAGAGGAGGCTGGAAGAGCCTTTTCTGAATGCTGAGAGGATGTATCATCAGGTATTTCCTTGCTCTCAGTCAGCGAGGGAATGATCTCTGTATTCTCGGGTGATGATGATGATGACGGCTTGGCTTGTTCTGTACTCTTAGGGAGTGCGAGAGTCAGGGGGGACAGAATGACTGAATTTACTGGCAGTACAGGATGGGGACATTCCATACTGTAGACTGGGATCCCAGAAATGTCTATACTACTACAGGCAGGCAATAATGCAATGGAGTGTTGTGCCATGGTGGGTAAGCCAATAAGGTCATCTGCTGGATATTTCAGGTCGTTAGTAACATGAAATTCTATTGGGAAAGGGAGCAAGGTGCTGTCTAGTTGTACTTCTAAAGTGACTCTTCCCTTGACCTTAAACTCTGAGCCTTCTACACCGCATAGGCGAATGTCAGTTGGCTCAAGGAAACTGACGTGGTTGCGGTGGCATTGGGTGATGTCTAAGGAGGTATCAGAAATCAAGTTTACTATAGATCCAGTGTCCATGAAGAACGACGTTGGTATGTCATTACTCCGTCCTAGAATGACTAGACCTGAGAAAGTTATAGGTCCTACATGGCAGATGGGGAGTTGGTGTTCTGTTGCTACGTCATATTGGTCCGATACGGGCTTGGCGCTTCCCCCGACTGGTGACGATTTAGGTAATGACACTCATCTGTAGTGTGTGTCATACTAGTCCTGTGATATTTACATGTAGGGTGACGTGAACGGGAAGGCGTACGCCGTCTAGTTTGGGAGTAAGGCCATGTGTGTTTACGGTTGCAACTGTTTGCTCGATGTCCAGATTTACCACAGTGCCACCAGAGGATCGAGGACTGTCTGTTCTGTCGGACGCTAGATTGATCGCGACCGGCGGTTGGAGAACAATGTGTGGCATGTCTGCCTCGTGTGGTTGAACGGGAACGGTATTGGTCTGGCGGAGTGGTAGTGTGAAAGACCCGAGAGACCAAGGGGCGGTCTGTGGCCTGACGCGTGTGGTGTGAACCTGTTCTTTCATGGATGGTTTTAGTGATCTGAACGATTTTATCTCCTGGATTGAAACCGATCGTCAGGGCTATTTCTCTCTGTTTAGGAATAAGCCAATGGAGGAATCTCAGGTAACCAAATAAATCTGCATGGTTGTTGAATGAAACCATAGGAGCTCCATCTACGTCCTGTACCCATTTCGTGCCTATAAGTAATTGGCGGATCTCGCTACTAGTGGCTTTCATGGCAGCGGCTGCTTCGCGCAGTTTGGCATGTTTGGGGGGGGACTTGCAAATCCTCATCCATATGGGTGAGGAGATTAGTGAACCCAATGAGAGATGCGGCATTGGAATGTTGGCAACAAAGTGTTATGAGTTCCTTACGGAAATCATCAAAGGTTGTTATGCCATCAAAATGGCCAGCACGGATTGCGGATGCGATATCCAATTTGCCTTGGTGTTAGCGACCCATGAGATAAGACTTTGAGGTTGTCATCTGTAATCCGCCGAGTGTGGATGTCGGTTTCGACCTCTCTGAGAAAATCATAAACAGACCAAGTGGAGTCCTTGGCGGTAAATTGGGGACGATTGGCATCGTTGAGATAGATAGATTGGGGAGTAGGGGTTGTTTGGTTCATGGTTGGAAGCGTGGAAGTGAATGAAGTAGGGAATTGAGAGAGAAGGTAGTGGTAGTTAAGTGTA
>JAGKTI010006958.1:26622-38648 GCA_018397915.1 Birgus latro | reverse complement strand
GAGAGAGAGAGAGAGAGAGAGAGAGAGAGAGAGAGAGATTCATTTTAAGTGGAGCTGGCTGGGCTTGGTGTGGTAAAAAAAAAAGGGGAAAGGGTGAGTAAAAATGAAAGAGAATGGTACCAGCTTTCTCTCTCCTCTATTGTTATATTCTGTTGTGTCTTTATAGGTAGGCCTTATTGTTGCAAAATCTCTCTCTCTCGTCTTTTGTTTGATTTTTTTCATATGTTTTTCACAGGAGTTTCAATTACCACAGATGGAAGATGATAAGGAAAAGGTAGTAACAATTGAAAGGAAAATAACAACGGTAAGAGCTACTATACAAATGGTGAACAGTTACCACAAACACTAAAAAATATCAAAGAAAGAGAAGCAGGACTAAAAAATGACAAAAACATGGAGACAAAGGTATTCATCAGTACTTCTGCTACTGATGTTTCTGAGATCTTCACTGGGTAACAATTCTACACTAAAAGCCAGTCACAGAGGTCCAGCAGTGACTCAAGTAACCAGTCAGAGAAGAGTTCCGGTAAGCGAGGAATCCAATCACAAGGAGGCACCAGTGAATGAAGGAACCAATCAGACAGCAGTTCCAGTAAGTGAGGAAACCAGTTACAAGGAGTCCTTAGTGAATGAAAGAACCAGTCTGAGAACAACACCACTGAATGGGAGAACCAATCAGAGAAATGTACCAGTAACCCAGAGGACCAATCATGAATCAGGACGAGAAATAAGACAAGTAAGTTTGGAAGCTGCTGGTCATGCAAGTCTATTAATTTATCTTCAGCTTTTATCAGTACTGATAGGTGAATTAGCTTGTCAGGGAATAAATCTATCATCCAGCCTTTTACTGCCTCATCAGGAGCATAGGAGATATGAGTGTGGGTACTCATTCTTTACATTTAAAGAAAGAGTGACCAGTCACTCATCTCTGAGCTGCATTATGTGAACAATAAACCTTAAAGATTCCTTGGATACCAATCTCAATAAACCATATCTGGTTGCAACGGTAGACCACCAGGCACTGATTTGGTTATATGGTTACCAATGAACATAGTAAATGGCTTCCTGTATCACAGAAACTCCTTTTGCCTGTCACTTAGTGTAGTCCCCTGAAAGTGGCAACACATCAAGTGAGTGGATTGTGGGCACCCCTTCCTACCATATAAATTACCTGCCATACTTAATTAATCATTAATCTTTAAACAATAGGTACTGGCAGTTTTATCCAAAAATACATTTTAATTACAGTAAACTCACAATTATCCTGTGTAATTCAGCCAATCCCCACATTGCATATTGCAGAATGCTGGATATTGCACAGTACCCCCTATCAGCCATCCATTTGGCATTGAGCAGGAAAATGTGTTACTATCCATCTCAACCCTCTATCATAAAGACACTCCTACAATATTACCCTTGAGTAAAAGATTAAAATCAAGCATAAAGTGCAATACAGTATTGATATAGTACATACGGTATAGTAATACAGTACACAAAATAATCATAATCATACTGTGCTCACCTAGTGTTAGCATCGATGGAGGGTAGATATGGTATCCACAGGAGAGACTAAGAGAGCAGTGGTAGACGTGGTCCACCGGGTGGGCCTCTCCCACAACGCATTGTGATTGGCTGGCGTGTTGCATGGTTTGCCTGCAGGCCGATTGGATCCTGTGTCTGAGCCAGAGTGGTGATTGCTTGCCGTTTGTGTGCTGAATATTACATAATTTCACCAGATGTTGCTTTAACAGAGCTGAGCAAAAAGCGCTTGATGTTGTGTTGGGCTGGATATTGCAATGATGGATAATTGAGTGTTTACTTTTCCTTAAAAATGCAACATATCACTAACATCATGTGCCTTGAAACTATTTTTATAAGTATAACAACATTTCAGTTAACACAGAATTGCCAGAGAAGTTATATGCAATGTAGCCATATTAAGGTTGGCAGTTCATATTTTCACTGGGAACTCAAATATCTCATGATTTGGGGTCAAGTAAATCAGCTGGTAAGTAATAAATCTATTAGTTATTTAATCATATGTTAAACATGAAAGCAGTCAAACACTACTGGTTATTGACCAGTTAACTGCACAACAAGGTATTCAGTAAACTAGTAAGGTAACAGTCTAGTGTATTGCTGAATTAATTTTATCAACAGGCATTTAATACAGATTCTGAATGCATGAATAATTTCTTCTTTCTCACAGACCCCATCATTCTCCTTTGCCAGTCCCTTAGGAAGCTTACTAGGACTGGGTGACAGTGGAGGGATCCTTGGTGAAGATCTTGGGGCCTTTGGACGACTAAGAGATCTCGGGTCCTCCACGTCGTATCTCCCCAGCCTTGGTATTCCTGTGGGAGGCCAGACACCAATCCTGCCATTCTCCTCAACCTCTCTTACACCTGGTCTTCTGTCTCCCATCTCTTCGAGATTTGGTCTAGAGGATCTCCAATTGGGTTCTTTTGGTGCTCAAGGAGCTTTTATACCACCAAAACTACCAAAGGTCTCAACAGGGCTAAGCAAAGGACCTGAAACCTTTGTAAATGGTATCAAAATTGACACACCCAATAGGTTCTTAGGTCAATTGCCATCCAGTGTGCACCACTCCACCTTCAGGCCACCCATTCTAAATCCTTCTATCACAGAGACCCGACAACAACACCTGAAGAACCTGGCAGAGAAGGTGACAAAGGACTTAGAAATTGCCGATGAGGAACTGACTACAGAGCAGAGAAGGACCAAGACAATTTATGAGACTCTATCTGGGATTCTACCGGCAACAGGTGATGAACAAAATGAAGCATCTACACCAACATCATCTGCAGCATCAGCCCAAGGGGTCCAAGAACACAGCTTAGCATCTCACACACAAACAGCAAACCCATTCAGAGTGAAGGTACCAGACATAACTTTAGCTGTACCACTCTCTCAAAGTTCATCTTCACCACATTCCATTTCTTCTCACTCTTCCCCTTCCCAAGATTTTCACTCACAGTTCTCCTCATCCCCAGCCAATCCTTCACAATCACATACCCAACCTTTTCTTGAACAGGCCTATTCTTCCCAGACTTTTCCTTCTATAACTTCACCTTCCCAGCCCTTTCCTACACAATCCCCTACCCCCCAACACTTCAACTCCCCTCCCTCTACACCCTTCCCTCCTCAAGTGCTTTTCTCACACACTTCTAGCACTCCTTTAAAATTATCAGCATCTACCACAACTATCCTTGAAACCAATGTGACTAAGTCTGAACAATATGAGAAGGAAGGAAAAATACTGCAGCCAAATATATCAGCTACCAGAACATTCACACAACCTCAAATTATATCTCAACCATTTGCCACTCAGGTCTCAAAAAACTTTACAACTACATCCCCCAAACCACAAGGGCCAAATTCAAAAAGATTAAAGCCTCTTATTGGTCTTAATATCAAGCCATTGAGATCACAACAACCATTTGCTGGAAGATTAAAGGGTGTCAAAAGGCTGAAGTTAGCTATACGACCATTGCCACCCCAACAGCCAAAGATCAGGGGTTCACAAATACACAGTCACCAAAGTAGAGGTATGCGCCGAACTCCTGTTGGTATCCCAGACCCCAAGGGAAGACCAGATCAAAACTCAGGATCACAACCTTCCTTACAGAACCTAAATAAACCTTTCCACAAGTCACCCAGTGAAGAGGAGACTGACTTAATCAAAGACCACTTCCAGTCAGCTTCAAACCAATCTGTATCATCAAAGTCCAGTACTACACAACTCAGTTCCAAACGACCATTCTCTCCACACTTCACACTAACAGTTAAGCCTCTAACAACAACTAGTCAACCACTTACTAAAATAAATACTAGGAATCAAGAGAGCCAATCTGTTTCTCAAAATGGAACACTCAGAAATTTATTACACAAAAGAACCAACAAGCCAAACAAAACTTTCCGTGAAGATATTGCAAATTTGGTTAAAGCTGCATCAGACCATACCAACAGGTCATTTTCAAGACCAATCAAACTCTTTCCATCACCTCTGATGCAGACCTTTAATGAAACCCTCCCTATTCTGAACATAAGAAGCAATGAACCTTCAGTACAGCAAAGAAGAAACAAAGAGGAATATTCTGTTGTGATAAATGAAACTGAAGAGTCACCCTCAAAACCGAATACTTACATTCCATCTGGTGATCCTTCTCTCTCTCTTCTTTTTAACTCCACACATTTCCTTCCTCATGACCACACTTCTTCACTTACTTTTAATCTCTCTACGGTTAACCTATCCTCTCTTCCTCATATCCAAAATTTTTCATTTTCTTCACTTAATTTCAATCCGTCTCCTGTTGATTCTCTTGCACTCTCTCTTCCATCACCAAATGTCCTTAATTCATCTAACAATCATCCTATTCACAATATTTCTCAGCCCCTCCTGTCTCTTCCAGCTCTTAATGTCTCCTCTTCTCTTCATTCCTTCTCTGTTCTCAATTCTTCATCTGTTAACTCTAGCCAAAACTTAAATTCTACTTTCTTCAGTCTTCCTTCTCCTTATGATAATTCTTCATTTTACATCCCTTCCTCAGGCAACAGATCATTTTCCTTTCTTCCTCCTCTCATAAACTCTTCACCTTCTCTCCCTCTATTCATTCATAATTCCACATCTCTCCCTCATCATGTTCCTGTTAGCAGAACTTTACATACTCTTGATTCCATCTTCCCAATCTTAAATTTATCTTTAGCATATTCAAATTTTCCTTCATTGGTTTTCAACTCTACTTTTCACTCTCCTTCCCCTAATGCTTCATTCTCCATTTCCCCTCCTCTTTCTAATTTTATTTCCACCTCTTCCACACCAATCAGTAATTCCTTTTCCATATCTAACCCATCTACCTCTTCTTTTAACCACTTCTCATCATCCTATCTACCTCTCAGCTCTTCCCTTTCTCCTCTTTCCCCTGATGTTTCATCCTCCAATCCCTCATCTATTATTTCATTGATTTCACAAAATTCTTCCTCCTCTTCTACACAAGCCACTACTCCCTCTTTCAGAGCCACCCCATCTACATTTTCTTCTAACCAGCTCCCATCATCAGCTCTGGCTCACAACTTTTCATTTTCTCTTCCTCATCCTACCAGTACTGCTTCATCTTCCAACCACCCTTCCTTTTCTTCACCAGTCTCACTGAATTCTTCCTCTTCTTCCACACGAGTCAGTATTTCCTCTTCCACTGTTACCTCATCCACCACTTCTTCCATAAACTCATCATCCTCTCTTAACACTAAACACCTTACAGATACAAAATTTACTCCACTAAAAGACCTAACAAACAACCAAAGAATTTCACCACAACCAAAAACACCACCAAATCAACCACAAATTTGGCAACAATCCAACACATCACAGAGGCAACCACACAAACATGCATCACAATCAAACACATCATCAAAACAAAAACTTCCTCAACGTAGCAGCTCATCACAACCACACATCTCACAGCAACCAGTCACACCACTAGGGCAACAACACAACCATGCCTCACATCCAGACACACCATTAAATCAACATCCACCTATCAACAGGACCTTACCACAACCACATGTACAACCAAACATGCAATCACACAACCATACTATCTCAACACAACTATACAGCCAACCAAATCAACCACCATTTAACCACAGCACTGCACCAAAAGCACACTCAAAACAAAATGAACAAGAACACAACAAAACTTCACAACCAGACACACTATCACGGCAGGTGAATACAGGTACCAACAATTCCTCACTACAACTGCATACAACACCAAATCAACAAGCACAAAACCATATAGTCTCATCACAACCACACAACCACACGTCACAACCTGACAAACCACAAAAGCAAATGAATAACCACAATACTTCACCACGGTCACACACATCAACCAATCAGCTATCGTACACTCCCACAACCTCATTACTACCACAAAATCCCATCACAACACCAGGCACACAATCAAATCAACACTCTAGCCACAATACCTTGCCAACACCACAAGCACCATCAACACAGAAGCCACAAAATCACCTCACCTCATCAAAGCCACACAAAAACATCTCACAACTAGACACACCACAGTACAATACCTCACAACAATCATATATATCACGAAAGCAACCACTTACCCAGAAACTCCTACCACAATCACAAGTACAGTCAAAACAACAACCAGTTAACCAAAACTCTTCACAACAATCCCACATTCCACTAGGTAAATCACACCATCACAATCTCACATCACGACACAATATGCAACTTTATCAAACCTCAAATATCAACAATTCTTCACCACTAAAAAAAATTTCCTCTGAAACTTTGTCTCCCAAAGCAAACACTAACAAACAACTGATACAAACTCTCTCATTATCACAGGAACAAACTTACCAGAATATCCAAACACTCCAAAAAATGCCCATAACACAACCACCTGCGACCATTTCCTCAAACAATTTGCCATCTAAACAAACCAAAACTGACAACAACCCCATAGGTATCTCTGAACCACAGCTAACAACCACTACTGTCCCTCAGCATTCGCCTTCACAGACAAGCCACATCTTACAGCAGCTACAGTCAAGAACTCTCACCATTCTTTCTAACAAGCTACCATCCAAACAAACCACTAATGATGAATATCTGAGAACAACATCTAACCTACAAACATCACAGACACAATCAACAACCCCTGTCCAACAACCACCACAACTTACAGAGATGACAAGTCATAATTTACAGAAATCCTTCCTTCAGTCACAAACAAACTCACAACCTCATTCACAAGTAACAATAGCACCTAACCAACCAGGTGAGACTCTACCCTCCCCAATACTACCACTGCAATCATGGAAAATAACACTTGATTCACAACCAAATACGCAATCTTACTCACAGTCAACAAATACACACCCTAAGCAACCAGGTGAGACCCTACCCTCCCAAACACCACTGCAGCAATCACAGGAAATCACACCTTGGTCACAAATAAATTCACAAAAACTAACAAATGCAACAATCAAACTAATACTCAAGCCTTCTCATGAGCTGTCTCAACACTTACAGCACATGTCGCCTCACTCAAAGAGATACACACAACCTCTTCCACCACTCACAAAAACATCTCATGGACAACTAAATGAGACTTCATCCTCTCACAAACTAACTGAACACTCACTTCATTCTCAAACAAACCCACAACCTCAGCCACAACTCACAAAATCAGTCAATGAACAACTAAATGAGACCATATCTTCTCACAAACTATCATGGCAGCTAACTAATGGAACGCAGTTACAAGAAGAAGTCACATCACCACCATCACAAGGAACTCAGATGCCTAAAGTAAAAACAAACAATTCACCTCTCTCTCATCTACTAACTCAAATAACAAAAAGCCAGAAAGTCCTACACCCTCAGGTAACCACATCACAATCACCACAAATAATCAAATTACAACCAGTGCAAATAACCATACCTGAACCACCAGAATCAACCACACCACAACCAAAACAATTACTGATACTGCAATCACCACAAACAAGCACACCCCTAATGCCAAATATAACCACACCTCAACCAGTCATACCTCAGCCACTACAAAAATCTCAACTACCACAAACAACCACACTATGGCCACCACAAACCACAACCCTACCACCAAAAATAATATCACGATCACCACAAACAATCACAATACAAGCACAACATATGACCACACTACAACCAACCATACCCTATCCACCACAAATAACCATACCACAGCCACCCCCAACAACTGCATCAAAACCCACAGTGCAAACAACACAAACAACCACAACTCCCCCACAACAATCATCATGCCCAACAGAAGCCCCTTTCTTCCCAAAACAACCATCCCAAGAAACTATCCACCAAACTGATATGCACACAACCACGTCACTGCCACAATCAACCAAAATTCCTCTCTTTCCCAGAACATCATCCCTGCAGAGTAAACAGAAAAACAAACACTCACCCACACTGCAGCTAACAAAAAAACAATCACCACAGGTACCAAAATCAATAACACCCAAACCATCAATAGATGAAACCTCTCAAACATCAGCATCAAGAACATCCCAACCATTTATACTACGGGCATTAAAGATTCCAATATCAGACACATCCCAACCTTCAACAACACAGACCTCTCAAACACCATCATCAGCCATGTCACAAGTAGCAGTAGCAAAGACCTCTCAAACACTAACATTACTTAAATCCCAAACATCAGTAACACAGGGATTTCAAAAACCAACATTAATAATACCCCACTCATCCACAGGACAAGCATTAAACACATCTACATCATATATTTACCAACCACTGTTAAAACAGGCTTCTCAATCCTCAATATCAAAAACATTGAAACCATCAATAACAGTAAAATCTCCACCAACATCAATCACATCCCACCCATTTACAGGTCAGGCAACTCTGAAACCAATATCACCCACACATCAACCATCAATAAAAGAGGAATTTCAGACACAAATATCTATCATACCCCAAGCATTATCAGCTCATATCTCTTCTACATCAACATCGACTGAACCTCACCCATCCACAGAGCAGGCCACTCTAAAACCACGAACTACCTCTTCTTCATCTAATTCTCCACCATACAGGAAGAATATAAAGCAGAACCCACCACACTCTCAAGGAATCATGTCTACTGAACCACAAGAACCAAGGAAATTAGGTGGTTTCATTTTTACAGCTCCCACACCACCCTGTCAAACTACTACTCACAATGCACTGCCACAACCATCATTAACAACAAATATTACACAATCAACACAGCCAACCAATCACTCGTACAGTCACCAGTTACCATCCAGTCCTGCACCACACCAAAATATTCAAACACAATCACCTAATTACAATATTCAGTCACACAATTTACATTCACAATTACTTGCCCATAACATACCATCACAGTCACCTAACAATAATACACAATCACAGTCTCCTAGCCACAACACTCAAACACAATTATCTAGCCATAAAAATCAGTCACACTCAGCAATACCCAAACAATCTGCACCACCAACAAACCATTCCTTTTTCATTAACAAGCTGCCACCTCAACCATCAGTTAACCAAACTGTATCACAAGCAACCAAAACTCAACCTCTAGCAACACTAACACTACAAATACAGACTATCAATTCCTCTCTCCCTTCTGCACACAAACAACCTATCATCCCAACCAAGACCAGGGTTAAAGTACAGCAGAGGTTGGTTGGAGGATTTGCCTGGGTAACCGTAGGACCAGATTCTTTACTAGAAGGTGAAGGGTGGGAAGTACAAAGGAGTGACAGGAAGAATGACAAGGAAGTGAGGAACACAGGAGCTGAAATGAGAGATGTGGGAAGGAAGGAAGGAAAACAGAGGAGAGAGAGGGAAGAGAAGGAGGGAGAAAGGAGAGGAATGAGAGAAGGAGGAAAGGCTAGTGTTAGGGAGGGAAGAAGGAGGCAAGTAAGTGGAAGAGAAACAGAAGTAAGAGAAGGAGGAAGGAGTGAAGTGACAGTAGAAGAGAGTAAAGCAAGAGATGAAGGAAAGAGGAGTGGCAGGAGTGAAATGATAAAGGAGGAAAGAAGAAAGGTGAGGGAGGGAAGATGGAGTGAGGCAAGGAATAGAGGACTTACTGTGATGAGGAAAGGACATGGCAGTGAAAAAAGAGAGGGGAAAGGAAGGGAAAATACAAAGGGAAACAGAAGAGAAATGAGAAGAGACAGAAAAGGCAGTGACATAGATGAAACACAAAGAAACAACAGAGGGAGAAGAAAGGAAAATACTGAGGAAGCGGGAAGGAAAATGAGAAAAGAGAGGAAAGATGTCCTAGATGAAATAATCAGGCAAAGAGATAAATTATGGAATGATGAAGAACCTGGAGGAAATGAAGAAAACAAACAAAGGAATGCAGGAGGGGGCCAACAACCAAGTGGAAGATGGGGTATAAGAGATTCTGAAATAGGAGAAAGTGAGAGAATTAATATAAGATTGAGTATAATAGGAGACAGAACAGAGGATGGAGAACAATTAAGGAAGGTAGGAAACAGAGAAGGGATAGAAGGGAGAGAGTCAGACAGAAGAAATGGTGGGAGGGAAAGAAACTATGAATGGGGAATGAAAATGAGAGGGGGGAAAAGATACAGAATAAGGGGCAATGAAGAACAAAGAACAGAGAGAGAAGGGGTAATGCAAAGTACAGCTAAGGTATATGGAGACAGATTAAAGAATGAAAGGGGTGGAAGAAGGAATGGAGGAGGAATCATAAGAGGTGAAGGCCAAGAGTTTGGAAATAAGTCCATGAATGGAGGAAGATGAGAAAGATGGAATGGAGGGGAAAGTACAAGAACCGAGAGGAATGGACAGCAGAAGACAGGTGGAAGAGAACAAGCAAGAAGAGAAAATGAAAGGAAAGAAGAAACAAGAAACTGGAGAAGAGAAACTTGGAGAAGAGCCAAAGGATAAAGAACAAGTGATGAAGTCAAATCATGTAAAGAGTGAAAGACCAATAGACAAAAAATGGGAGAGAAAAGGAACCATAAGGAGAGGGAGAAAGAGAAAAAGATGCACAGTATATCAAGACACCTGGGTAAATTCACAGACCCCACACTTTTCTCCTATTCACCATTCTACATTATCCAATACTTCATCTTTAACCAAATATGCTTCAAGTAGTCTTTCCTTTCATTCTCTCCCACTTTCCAATGCATCCACTCTTTCACCTCCTGATCTCTCTCCTCCTCCTATTCCTGTTCCCCAAGCTGATTTACAAAAATTCTCCCAGCTCCAATACTAAATGCAAGTAAAAAGTTTTGAAACTTTGGAACATATCCCTGATATATAATAACTTAATGTACTGCCTTGTGGTACACAGGCATCATTAACCCCCTTCAATGCACTGATTCTTAAAGTTTATATTTTTCTATCTACAGATGATTTTATACAACCTAGGAAAGATATTTCACACTAAACAGTTTAATGAACAATGTACAGTAGCTAATGCTTCCAGTTCAGAAAGTCTTATATGAGGTGGGTAAAATCATCTGCAGACAGAATAAAATTAATCACATCCTTGTACTAAAGTGGTTAATATCTAGAGCAGAAAAGGTCCCTCCTGAGCTACATAAAATCATTTTGTAGTAATTAACATTTCAACAAAATAATATCCTTCCTTTTAAGTCCCGTATTACAGTGACAATACCTGTATGTATTAACTGAATTTTGAAGGACCTCTGAGAATGAAGGGAATAGAAAACAACCTTTATCAATTACTTCAGTGATGATTTTCATTCTGTTTTTCCCACTGTTTTTACTGGACTTAATCCCTTCAATCCAGGGCTCTTTCTTAAACAAACAGAAACTGTCTATGGAAACGTAGAATAATAGTCAAAGGAATAACAGACAAACGTATAAAGGGGTATATGGAGGTCATTAATAACTCTTGCATATTGTTGGGTCCTTTTTGGGATCAAAGAAGATGGCTAGGGTTTGCAAAAAAAAAAAATAATAATAATTAAAAAAGAAATAAATCATAATCATCCATCCATCATCCAATCGTGTGTTGCCCCATGAGAAATGTAGGAGCCCAGGGCTAGGCAAGTTGGTCTTGACATTTAAGATGAGAGTGACCAGCCTCACTCATCCCTGAGTAGCATTACATAAGCAATAAACCCCAACCACCCCTTGGATATAATCCTACACCAATCCGATTGGAGCACCGCAATTACCCATTAAACCACCAGGCACCATAATTTGGTTATGTGGTTACCACCCAGCATAGTAAATGGTTTCCTGGTGTACAGAAAACCATGTGGCTTGCCACTCGATGTAGGGTCACCCATTGGCAGAAGGAAGAGGAAAGACTGAAAGAAAGAAAGACAAAAGAGGGAGTGCAAAATCACATATAGGCAGAAGGACCAGGAAAGAATGAAGTAAAGAAAGACAGAAGAGGAAGGAAGGAAAGGAG
>JAGKTI010006957.1:3603-38651 GCA_018397915.1 Birgus latro | reverse complement strand
CTTCTTCTTCTTAGGTTAAAGGGTAGTGAAGCGATGAAGCTTATACACCCTCCCCTGGCGGAAATGGCACCCTGGGAAGTTGGGCCTAGCAGGGATGATTATGCACTGATGACCCCTGTTAATTGGATGGTTTCTTGACGAAAGCAGAGAAGGCTCATCTCACCAGTGGGGATTACAGGCGACGAATCTGACCTGTAACACGGAGAAACTGTTTCATGAGGCGTAATACCTTGGCCTTTTGGTCCTCCGATAGGCCAACACCAGCTAGCAGGATAGGAAGCGTGAAGTTGTGGACACCACAGGCGATCAAGGCTGAACGGAGGAAGGTTCTAGCAGAGAAAAACCTTGGGCACCAAAAGATGAAGTGGAGGATGGTCTCATCTGCACTGCCACACCATGGGCACGAGGGAGTAGGGGAGAGGCCTATCCTGTGCAGGTGTGCGTTGAGGGCTGTATGGCCAAGCCGTAGTCTGACCAGTGCGGTGTCCAGGTCACGGCTGGAAGAGCGAGCCCAGGGTTGCGGGGCAGATGATGTGCGATATGCAGAAAGGCATGTGTTGTGTAGCAAATCAGGGATGGCAGCATTCCATATGTTGAAGATGGTGTGAAAGACGTGTTTAGAAAAGGAGGAAAAGTCAAGAGGATAGGGTTCAATGTCTGTCGTGTCATGTGCCAGTGTGGCCGCAGCATCGGCTACGGTATTTCCATGGATGCCAGTGTGAGAAGGGACCCACTGAAAATGTATTGTAAAGCCTCGAGCATGGAGAAAAAGAAGAACAGAGTGACAGTTGAAGATAAGTTTGCGATGAGAGGACGGGCGCCAGGAGCACAATAGGGCTAGGGAAGACTGTGAATCAGAAAAAATGACGACTGTCTGGGGGTGGAGTGAATCTCTGACAAACACCAAGGCGCCCAGGATGGCAAAAAGCTCAGCGGCAAGGATAGGGTGAAGCCCGTCTAGTTTCCAAATTCTACACAGGGAAAGAGAAGGGACAAATATTGCCGCCGTTGTGGAAGGAGGGGATGGGACATGAGAGCCATCTGTAAAAATCTGGAAGGAGTTAGTGTAACGGAGGGACAGTAATTCACCAAAGAGGGGTAAGGCATTGGGAAAGTCAATGGACTTAGTAAATGGGGCGTGAAGGCGTAAATGAAAAAAGGAGGGTAGTGGGAACCAAGGGGGGACTGGGGAGACAGTGGATATAGGGATAGGATGAGGTAAAGGCAGGGACAATCGGCTATAGGATTGCAAAGCTCGGACAAGGAATGGAACACGTGAACGTAGAGGCCAGGATGGATTATCATAGGAGATTCTGGAGTGGGCATAAAGTATAACCAAGGGATGGGAAGGGGAAAAAGAGAGACTTCTATTTAGGAATAAGCAATCTCGGAACACTCGCCATCGCTCCAGAGGTAACACATTTGCCTCTGCATGCATAGCAGCAGCCGGAGAGGAGCAGAATGCTCCAAGTGCTGTCCGGAGGGCAGAATTTTGAATTACATCGAGCTTACTTAAAAGGGAGGGGGAAGCAGATCCATATATGGTACAGCCATAATCCAGTTTGCTTCGGATATACACTTGGTAAAACTTCAATAGGACTTCCCGGGAGGCACCCCATCGGAAGCCTGTTAAGCATTTCATGAGGGAAAGGCGTTTCATACAGGAGACTCGTAAATAATCAATATGTGCCTTCCAAGTCAGAATTGGGCCATCAAGTCGGAGTCCCAGGAAAGTGTGGCGACGCCGAAGAGGTACAGAGGTATCATGAACATAAATAGTGGGCAGAGAGGGTAATGCGTGTTTAAGGGTATAAAACATTAGAACACATTTGTCTACATTAACCCTGAATCCCCAGTCTGCAAACCAAGTTAGAAGGGTATTAATCCCCGACTGAAGACTATCCTGTGCCTCCTGCAGAGTGGATGCTGAGCTAAGGAGGGTTAGGTCATCTGCATATACTAGAAGAGAAGTGCCTGGAGGGCGGGGTAGTGTAGACAACATCATGTTAAAGAGGAAGGGACTCAAAACCGACCCCTGAGGTACCCCCTTACGAACTGGGAAGGAAGAAGAGGTTAACCCCCCAAGAGAAACTGAGAAAGTTCTACCAGACAGGAAACTACGAATCCAAGTCAGAGGCATGCCAACTATCCCCACTCTTGATAAATTATAGAGGATCCCCTCATGGGAAGCAGAGTCGAAGGCCCCAGCCAGGTCTATAAAAAGGGACAACATGATTTCCTTATTTCTATATGTGACTTGGATGGAATGTTCAAGTTGATGAAGAACATCCAGAGTGCCTCGTCCTGGCCGGAAACCACACTGCTCCTCCATGAGAAGACCCTTACTCTCTGCCCACCAATGTAACCGGTTACTTACCACTCGCTCCATGAGTTTCCCAAGACATGGAAGAAGGGCTATAGGCCTGTAGCTACTAAGCAGGGTGGGATCTTTCTCCGGCTTTGGAAAGGGAAGAATGGAGGCATGCTTCCATGTTGTGGGAAAGACACCCAACCGCCAGCTATCGTTGATCAACTGCAAGAGGAGATCATGTGCCACAGGAGGTAAATGGGTCAGGAATTCATATGGAATAGTATCCGGCCCCGCAGCTTTGCGGGGGGGCAGAGCACGCATGGCAATTGTCAACTCATGAGGAGTGATAGGGGACGACAAGTCCGTCGGGGGGGGCTTCGTTTCAGCCACCTCAACCACACACATGACACGGGGCAAGTCAGGGAGGGGAGCTGGGATACCAAGGGACATGCTGTAATGGCGGGCAAATGCATTAGCTGCATCTGCGGTAGTGAGCAGATCCACTCCATCTTGGGTTAGGGGATATGTGTAAGTGGTTAATTTACCCTTCATGGCCCGCAAAAAACGCCAGGCGCGAGTGGAGGAAGTGGAGAATGACAGAGATGCCACAAAAGTCGCCCAGGCCTTCCTTTTTGCAGCCATGACTGTACGGGTGCACTCCGCATTTGCCCGTCGATACTGAGCTCTGTTGGCCTCAGATAAGCAGACCTGCCACGCGCGCCAAGTCTGGCGCTTTGCTAACACCACCCTGTGACACTCCTCGGTCCACCAAGGGACCCCACACCGCGGCGCCCGACGGGAGGTGATCAGTGAAAATGCTTCCTTGCCTGCCGCCATCAACCAATCCGAAAAAGCACCCGCGGCTAGATTTACGGGGAGGTGAATCACTGGCGGAGAGTCCATCAAAACCTTGGAAAATTTTGTCCATCCACCATCGGACAGACGCCAACGCGGGCTCACGGGAGCCAAGTCGGAGACGGATCTATCAGGGATGCGGATTATTAGCGGGAGATGATCGCTACCCATAAAAGGTCCCTCAGTAAATTCCACCCCATGAAAGTAGGTATCCCCTATACATAGATCTAAAACTGAGCCTGCTCCTGTGTGTGGATCATAACGAGTTTTGAGGCCCACTGGGGATAGAAGGACGTATCTGTCTGTTTGTAATAGATACGAAAACAGGGAAGAACCGGTGGCGCTTACAGAGCTGCTAGGGAGACCGGGTTCCCACAAGGAGTGACGGGCATTAAAGTCACCAAAGACCAATCCCGGTGAAGGGAGCTGGTTGAAGTAATGTGTAAATTCAGCAATGGTGATATTTCGACAGGGGTTGTATAAAAGTAATAAGGAAACTCGACGTCTCTGCAACTCTATCTGTGCAACTAAGGTCTCCAGAGCCCCATTGGTATAAGCGGTGAGTGGGAAAGGCCTGTGATGAATACCGTCCCTGACCAGTAAGGCCAACCCACCCCCCTGCTGTGCTGGCCTATCCTGTCTAATGACTGTATATCCTCTAAGATTAAAACGAATATGTGGTTGTAACCATGTTTCACTTACCCCAATAATCGACGGAAGAAGTTCGTTCATAAGCATCTTAAATTCATAGGTTTTATTCAATATAGAACGAGCGTTCCATACCACCATGGAAAAATGCTTTGGGATGGAGTCTATGAAGATAATACAAGGGAGAGTAACCTGGGCATAATTTGCTCACAAATATCCTTGGGTGTCATGCCCTGAAGGTAGGCTGATATGGCATCGATGACAATCCGGAGAAAGGCAGCAAGATCCACAGCAGGGAGAGGTCGTGGCTGGGTACCAAGGGAAGGCAGCGGTGAAGGGGGTCGCTGGGGCCTGTCTGGCAGGGTGCGGATTGCTTGAGCACGATGAGGGGCCCGTTCCTGGTGCTGACCTTGAGAGGGGATTGGAGCCAGCGAGATCTCTTCCACTGATGTCCTGTCCTCTGGGAGATGTGGAGGGGAGTGAGGTCGTTCAGACACACGAGGGCGCCTCAACCTCGGGGGCGAGTGGACGACCGCTGAGTATGTCAGTCTCTGGGCAGATGTCACTATCTCAGGGGGTGGGGAAATGTGTGTGCCCGTATCAGATTCCCTGTCGATGATGTCCGCCTCTGATGGTTGCAGATCCTGCAGGGCAGAGAAATGGTTGGAGGTGACTGCAGCAAAACTGAGGCCCTGCTGCACAGGTCGGCTGGCTGCGTGAGAGGAGACAGATGGTGCTGACTGAGTGAGGCGAGGGGGTGTGGCAGTACGCAGTGCTGGGTTGAGGGAGCGCAGCTTGGTGTTCACAGACTGGAGAGAAGATGGGTTGTTTCGGGCTTCTACATGGATGGTAAGAGCTTTCTGATAAACTGGGCATGATCTTGAAGTGACTGTGTGAGCGTCGCCACAGAAAAAACAATAAGGGTCCTCTTTACAAGGCTCCCCAGTGCTAGAGCGATAGGGGTGAAAGCGGTTGCATCGTGCACATCGGACCTTGTTCCGACAGGAAAGGGATCCGTGTCCAAACTGGTGGCAAGTGAAGCATCGTAGCAGCGGAAAGGTGTAAGTACCCACCATGTAGCAAGAATATCCCAGTATGACTTTTTCTGGCATGGGACCCTCAAACTTGAGGCGAATAACTCGAGACGGAACCTGTGTGCCGTCCTGTCCAGATCGGGAAGTGAGGCGTGAAACCTCTACAAGGTGGCTCCCTGACCCCAGACAGTGAAGCTGTGAAAGGATGTCATCGGTGGATAGGTCAAGTGACACCGGGCTGATTTTCCCAAATGAATAAGCACTATCTGTGGGGGAGGTGGCCCTCCAGCACTTGACCTTCCATTCTCCGAGGGAAGTTAGGGACTCAGGAGGGGCAGATAGCTTGGTTAAATTCGCCTCTGCTATGCAGAAGCGAAAGGCTGCCCCTCGTCCCAATACCCGAAGCTCACCCTCCACACTATATTTGCTCCAAGAGCAAGCACTGATGACCTTAGACAGAGCTCTGGGGTTGGTAAAAGCTGCACTGCCATCTAAAGTGCGGACCAGGAAAGTGATTAAGCGCTCACCTGTGATGTCAGTAGATTGTGTGGGCTTAAAATACTTCCCTGAGTGGGATGTGTCGTCCTGTCCACCATCCTCCTCTTCTTCCTGGAGTGGCTGTCGTCCACGCTTGCCTTGGGTAGGTCCGACCTCCAGCATAGCCTCGTCATCCATGGGCACTCCAACCGGCTGGGTAGCCGGCTGCGCCACCATCTCCAAGGCGTTCACTCTCCTTTACCGCGCCTTATTATGGTGTGTTTTCTCTTCTTGCTTGTTTAGTACCACTATATCACTCCACAACAAGATACCACGAGCAGCACCTCCTTCGAATTCCCTCAGTGTTGATTGGAGTTCGACTGTGCTAATGACAGGTAGTGACTTTCTCTGCGTCCTGCTCAGTCGGTCACTCACGGGCGAATCCCGCAACAGAGGACGCTGGCAATGTGTTAAGTTGAATGAGTACCTTATTATTAATAGGAGCGTTCGCGTGGTATGGAAAATCTGCCAGACACCGCCAGAAACTATCCCGTACTCGTTTCAGTGGGCTAAGGGGGTCAAACTTCAATGTTATTTTTATAATCGATAATTGCGATATTGGTTAAGCAAATAGCTTTTAAAAATGTACGTCACTCATGCTTATGCTATTTTACCCAATATATCGTCGAAAAAAATAGTATATTAATACATTCTTCCCTAAGAAGGTTACGACAATATCTGCCAATAAGACGGTTTTTGGACTGTAAGATTAAAAAAAAAAAAACAGTATGAGTATTGACATAGTTTATTATTTAATGGACTCTGTTAGGTCCTATGGAATATGTATACTATTATTATTCGGCGATATTTTGGGTTAAGTAGCATAAGTAAGAGTGATGTATGTTTTTAAAAGCTATTTGCTTAACCAATATCGTAATTATCGATCAGAAAAATAACAGAAATTTATAGTTTCTGGTGGTGTCTGGCAGATTTTCCATTCCGCGCGAACGCTGCTATTCTCAACTATTTTTTAAACTGCCGGAAAAACTGAAGCATCAGCGACACATCATTTTCATTTGTGGAATTGCTAGCTCTTTGCTGGTTAAGAACAAGCACTATATAGCGCAACTTTGATGCGAACTCATATAAAATATTCGAAAACGACAAAAACAGGGATGAGCGACAGCGGATTTTTAGATAGATCTCTAGTGATCGCTGTACGTTCTCCTTTGGGGTTGCATACTTCACCTTCCCCTCCTTACCTGTCATGGTTAGTGTATCCATGAATCTTAAGGCACACATGTGATTCTTGCTTAAACTGAGAAGTGAGGTGTTGGATCCACCGAGGCCACGGGCACCGGGGCACGGGGTGCAAACGGCGCCGGCCACGGATCACACACACACGGGGGTTTCAGCAGGGAGTGGCCAAGTGTCTCGAATCTCTTGTGAGCGGTTGCACCTTGGCTGTGGCGCTTGAACGGCACGTTGGTATCCATTGTACTGGCCTGGCCAACACCGTAAACCATCCTTAAGAAATAAGCGAAAGACCCAAGGGAGAACATTGAAATACATTGAAAGGGATTCACAGGTGAGCCGGTGAAAAAGCAACACATTTCGCTCTCTTCGGCGCTTCCAGAATAACAGTGACCCAGAGGCATCAGACACCCTGTTGTTGACGGCATAGGGTGATTCTTTATGTTCCCCCCCAAAAAAAAGGTTGTGACCTTTAATGAAACTTCTAGCCTGTATTGTAATGTTTTAGTACGGTTTAATGGCCAGTCCAGTGCTGTACAGTATGCCGTGTTAATGTTGAAGTTGAACATGGTAAATGTATTTAGAACTTGATATATTGTTAAAAGATTCTGAAGACCTTCATTAATATTTTGCTTCCTCAACAGGGTGTGTAAACTGCCGTATGGTAGTGGTTCCATAAACCTTCCAACATCAGGATTGGCAATAATGAGGAGCTTAACACCTCATCAGATCATGGCAGCACAAAATAAAAGCAAAGCTGTACACGCAAGTGAACCAGAGATTACCTGGAACCCACAGAATGATGGCCTTAGTAGTGATGGGTTGTATGCTTTTGACCAGACCTTGGGTGAGACCTTTTCCAGCCACTCACCAAATGCATCTCTGATGGCGGGAGGTAAGAGTACAGTATGGTATGTGTTTGGTTGTACTGTACACATTTTGCCATGTCACTTCAGTGGTATTAGCTTAGAGAAGAAGTGCAAGCATTCTTCACTTAACCCCTCCATTACAGCTGATACCTTTTTTTTTTTTTTTTTTTTTTTTTACCATCAGGTGATTTAACTTAAAGTAGGGAAGACATCTCATAATGGAGATAGCAGTGTCCATTAACCCTTTCAGCATAGTCTTAAAAAAAGAAAACTCACAATAGTTCATAAACTCCATAACTCAGGATAGATGTCGCCCCATTGCACATATTTATATGGGGTGACCCATGATTCCCAGCCTAAATGAGAAAGGGAGGGTTTTTTTTTTTTTTTTTTTTTGAACAAGTTTACAAAGTTTGAGGTGAATTGGTGATGAAATGAGGGAATAGCTCCCAATAATGCCAGTTGTTTGGAAGAAAAAGAAGGTAAGCAAATAACATACAGGTACTGAATGATCTACACTACATGCTAAGGACCATAAAAATATGGTAGTGGAGGCATTACTATGAGCAGGTAACAGATACACAAAGTTCCCCCATGCAGATTTTCTTCACCCTGGTGGGCAGGCGCAGTATCCATTGCCGTTGTATTTGTATTTACTGTACATGAAGGTTCTATAGGAAACCTAAGTAATCAATCTTAACCTAGCTTATTGTGACAGGGGGCTTTGCTGCCTCAGACCCCCCTGATTTTAACCACCTAGGAGAGTAGTCTGCACAGGGAACTTTTTGCATTCAACACTAGGAAGAAATGGATTTAGAAAACCTATGGAGCATATGCAGAAGAGTGTGTATTGTTAGGAATAATGGAGTTGTTTGGTATTCCAATGGTATCATGAAGTAAAATAGGAACTTCTTGGTGGGATTAGAGTACTGTCATTAATGTACTGTACCGTCATCTGATGGTTAGAATACAGTAGCCTACATGCAAAAGAGGAGTTGAGATAAAAAAGATATATGAATATGTTGAGGGTAAAGAACCCTTTTTCATTTTATTAAATTTTCATCATGGCTGTAACAGTCTAATATTCAGTTTGCAACTTTCTCTTAACCTGCTGTTCCACCTCCATGGACACTTAGTCTAAGGCCTTCTTGGTAGCCTATCCAAAAATTACATTTCTCATTATAAGGTATAACCAGAAACTTCTTCAGCAGTTCTTTGACACTAATAAACTACAGTATACTAAATGGTCCATCCATCCATCCATCATTGAATCCTATGTTGCCCCACAGAGGAGCATAGGAGCCCGGGGCTAGGTAAGCTGGTCCTGACATTTTAGATGAGAGTGACCAGCCTCACTCATCCCAGAGTGGCATTATGTGAGCAATAAACCCCAACCATCCCATGGATAATAAACCTTCACCAGCACAATCCAATTGGAGCACCATAATTACCCACTAAACCACCAGGTGCCAAAATGTGGTTATATGGTTACCACCCAGGGTAGTAAATGGTTTCCTGGTGTACAGGAAACCATTTGGCTTGTCACTCAGTGTCAAGTCACCCACAGGCAGAAGGTCGAGGAAAGAATGAAGGAAAGAAAGACAGAAGAGGATGGAAAGAAAGAAGGTTGGAGGAGAGGTAAGGGCAGACACCTGAGAGCAGCATTAGCTACATCGAGTGAGTGGATGGTGAGTGCCCCAAACTATACTAAATAGTGATATAATTAATTTACAGTTGCCATCAAACAAACACCCCTCATCTCCATTCCTATGTCCTGAAAGAGGGATGGTGGACTGCAGAAGGAAGGCAGCTTCAGGCTGCAGTGTATCAAGTTCATGTTGAGTTGAACTTGGCTCACCAATTCTAGTGCTGCTGCCAACAGGCAGCTTTACTGACCAAATATACTTTACTGAGCAACTGGAGGGCAGGAAGAAGAGGAATTGGACGCATTTGAAAACTGTCATCACAGACCCCTGTTGCCCTCAGGTAGTTGAGGAATTAAATGTACATTATTTAAAGATCCACTCTGCTCCTTAGCCTGGTGTAATTGGCATGAATAGTACTTTAGATTTTCAATAATATTTTCTGTCATTAATGAATCATTTTGTTGTTTAACAGTTCGGCGGAAACCAATGGGGCGAGGGGAAGCTTTGAAGAACTTAAGCAATCTGTCTAGCAGATCAGGCAAGTTCCTTAAGTTTTATATAATACTGCTGTTGTAACTGTAATGTATCATGGGAGTTGTACAGTGCTTAATTTCTGTGAATTATTCCAAACATTACAGCAAGTAATCCCTTTAACCCGTCATGTCCCGACCAATTTCCAACCTCCGATACCCCCCAGTCCCAAGTATTTTTGGATTTTTTTTTTTTTTTTTTTTTGCTCAAACCTTCGCTTTTGGTGAGAAACATCGGAAATTCATAGAGAAATCGCCTTCCTGAGGCTACAAATGGTGCTACAGGTGATGAGTCAGCCTTACGTTTTTCCTCTTTCTCAGGGTATATGGCTAAAGAAAACGAACTATGGCAGGGTTGACTAATTCAAGCCACTTTAAATTACGTATTTATTTATGTATTTGGTACAAATTTATGTGTAGTACAAGACTATATTGGTTTTCACACATTTATATAGGCAATAGAAGCATTGTTCAGGCACCAAACACATCCACATATGGCACCTTCCTTTATGACATTACCACCTCATCACTTCTGTTTGTTTCTTGTTCTAGCTTCTTTATATCTTTGTCCTCCACCTCAGGAATCACTTTCACTGTGAATTTCGTCGTTGGAGAGACCGTGGGGCAATATACCTTTACTGGCCAGGTTACTGCTAACAGGTGAATTGTCCAGTGTGGGGGGGGGGGGGGGGGTTAGGTGGGGCCAGGCGGTATCCCCGCTTGACAGCAGGTAGAGGAAGGTCTCCCACATATGCCTTTCAAAAATCACCCATGAAACCTGAAAACTTTGCAAACTATGACCCCTGCAATTGCGCGACGTACCCGTACGTCGATGGGTGTAGCTGTGACAAAAAGTTGTGACGTACCCATGCGTCGATGGGATTCCTCGGGTTAAGACCTGGGCCGGTACCATCAAAAATACTTAGTATCGCTAAGTACACTTAGCAGACGAAATTTTCCACGAGTTGCGCTTAAGTCTGGGCAGAATACTTAAGTGATACCTACCAAAATACTTACTGTCCTTAAGTACACTTTGTAGACGACAAACTTAAGTACCCCCGATGAGGTTACTTAAGTGCTTCTCATTTTACTCAGTCAAGATGCCTGCACAACAAAAACACCGAAGGAGAATATGAAGGGCGATAAATTATAGAGAGACAGGAAAGAAAACCTATTTTGGGCCTATGTATGATGTTTCCAACGAATTAATATAGGAATATTAATAAGACCAAGTTGAAATAATATTACAGTATAATGATTGATTTGGAGATGTTATGCCACAGACAAACAGCCTATGCAAGATCACTAGCGCAGAAATGAAAGCATTTGCAACTCTTTGTTACTTTAAAATTAGAAAGATGCAGCTGTTTAATGGTGATAATCCTTGACTTCTCTTTTCTCACATACAAACAATTTCTCTTACACATCTTCCCATCGGACGTTTTCCGCCATTCAGCCATAACTTATCGGTCAAATATAACAAAGTTTGTGTTGTACGGTTACAAATACTGTGGCTGTTTTGCTGATGAAAAAATGCAGAGAACAGTATGCCACACTAGCCAAAGAATAATCTTTTGTGACGTGATGGAAGCAATTTGCAAATAATGTTGTCTCAACATTCAGCTGCAGCTCTACTCCATGGTGATGAGTCTTCATTACCAGTATATTCATTCAGTAAATTAGTGGGTATGTATGTACAAAAGAACCGCGAAATGTTCTGTAAGCAATGGAAATGGAGAGCTGATCATAGCCTAACCCAATTTTGTCAAAAATTTAGTTGCAGCTGTGCCCCCATGGTAATAACTCTGTATCATAATCATTCAGGAAATTAGAATACACTTGTAGAATAACAACAAAAAAGCAAGAAAATGTATTTTACGAATACCGTCCATAACCTAACCTAACCTGCCTTTGACAGGGAAACGACCAGGCAAGGTCATGCAAACGATCCACAATTGTCCTAAAATTCAGTTATGTCTGTGCTCTGCGGTAATCACTCTGCCTTATTACATGCAGTACATTAGAATACATGTACAAAATAGCTGGGAAACGTCGTGTAAGCATAAAGAGCGGGGAACCGATCATAGCCTAACCTAACCTATCAATGTTTTGACGGGGAAACGATCGGCTTGTCAATGTGAGGTCGTGAAGGGATTCATAATGAATTTTGTCATTATATTCAGCACTTGTGTTGGCGCATGGTAACCATTCTTTGTCACATGCATTGAGTCAAGTAATGTATATTTATAAAACACCAGGGAAACATCTTAAACCCAAGGAACCATCTAACGTTTTGTCGGGGAAACGACTACCCGTCCGATGGCGTCATTGTTAGGTGAAGCAAATGATTCTAAAGGAAGCGTAACCTAATCAGCTCTTGTTGTGCCCAAGAGTAATGAGTCTTTATCCTGATCATCCAGTAAATCAGAACACATGTGTAAAAGATCAGGAAAACGTCCATATCTTGACGGAAACTTTAGTAGGTGATACTGAGCTTTTACTTATGTAAAACTTCATTGAGAACATTGCTATACCCAGCACTAATAAAATATTTACAATTTCCTTTCAGTAAAACAAAATATATGTGTAAAATAACGAACAGACGTCTTGATATGGAAGAAATCAAAGTATAACGATGGTAGGTCGGTGACAGAAATGACAATTTTGGAGACGACATACTACCAAGAAATTCAAGTTTTACTCTGCATTCGACACTGAGAAAATTATAGTACTTCCTACTTGTGATGTTAGTAACAAAATTTTGATTGGTCATTCACTCTGTATTAAATAATTCATTGTTTTACTTACAAAATTTTGATTGGTCATTCACTCTGTATTAAATAATTCATTGTTTTACTTATCATGACTTTGCTACGCACTGCTTTTCATCCAGCTGTACTGCACTAAGGACTTTTGTACTTTACTTTGCTGAGTGGAGCGCTAATCATTATCGATTACACAACGTATCCCACTATGTTACGGGTTGACGCCAGCAAGGGCATGCGGCCAGAAAACTTTGCCCCCGCTACCTAGTGGCGGACTTTGGGGGGAGGCTTGACTGGGGTTCCGCCGGCATAGATCATGGGTCCAGGGCGAGATGGGGCTCGAACCTGTGCTAGAGGGTACAGGGCATTGCGGTTCCCAGGCTGCAGGGCATTGCGGTTCCCAGGCTGCAGGGCATTGCGGTTCCCAGGCTGCTGCTTCCGCTCAATAGAGAGGGGCCCGAACCTGGGAGTAGCACCCCAGGAGGCTGCCCTATCAGTGTGTGTATAATGGCGGGGTAGTTGCAGTGCCAAGCCGCGCTTGGAGGGTGTCCCTGCAGCTGTCCTGGCAGGGTGCCCCGAGGCCACTACCACAGCCACTGGTAAGCTGGTGGGCTAGGGGTCCCAGATCCATTGCCTGGACCTGGGTCTGTGCAGTGTGTCGGGCCTTTGGAATGTTTACCCCCCTTTATCTTACCGACTATGAACTACAAAAACAAGCACCAAAAGAAGCCTGAGGACAGCAAATCACCCAGGGGGTTTAGGGTTGGTTCGTGGAATGTGGGAAGTTTGAGAGGAAGAGCAGGGGAAGTCGTTGAGGCATTCAGTAGGAGGTGGGTGGATGTGGCATGTTTGCAGGAAGTCCGGTACAGGGGTGGATCAGCCAGAAAGATTGTTGGGAAGGATTGCTACTATAAGTTGTTTTGGCAGGGGGGAACTGACGGATATGGGGGTGTGGGTGTGTTGGTTGCAGAGAAATGGGTGGAATATGTCATGAATGTTATGAGAGTAAGTGATAGGATTTAGTAGTGAAAATTTTGATTGGGCAGAAATTGATTTCAGTTATATCGGCATATGCTCCACAGGTAGGAATGGATGACGCAGAGAAGGATAGATTTTGGGATGATTTAATATGTGTTGTGAGTGGTATGGGTGATGATGAGGTAGTGGTTCTGGGAGGGGATTTAAATGGTCATGTGGGTGAAGCAGCTCAAGGTTATGAGGATGTGCATATGGTGTGAGGAATGTGGAAGGGGAAAGAATACTCGAGTTTGGGGAGGCTATGGACATGATTGTGTGCAACACACATTTTAGGAAAAGAATCAGCCGGTTGATTACGTACGAGTCCGGGGGAAATAGTAGTCAGATAGATTATTTTCTGGTCAGGAGGGTTGATAGGAGATTAGTGAGGGATGAATATGTCATGAATGTTATGAGAGTAAGTGATAGGATTTAGCAGTGAAAATTTTGATCGGGCAGAAATTGATTTCAGTTATATCGGCATATGCTCCACAGGTAGGATTGGATGACGCAGAGAAGGATAGATTTTGGGATGATTTAATACGTGTTGTGAGTGGTATGGGTGATGATGAGGTAGTGGTTCTGGGAGGGGATTCAAATGGTCTTGTGGGTGAAGCAGCTCAAGGTTATGAAGGAGTCCATGGAGGATGTGCATATGGTGTGAGGAATGCGGAAGGGGAAAGAATACTTGAGTTTGGGGAGGCTATGGACATGATTGTGTGCAACACACATTTTAGGAAAAGAATCAGCCGGTTGATTACGTACGAGTCCGGGGGAAATAGTATTCAGATAGATTATTTTCTGGTCAGGAGGGTTGATAGGAGATTAGTGAGGGATGTTAAAGTATAGGAAGCGAGGAGTGTGCAGCAGCACAAACTGTTGATTTGTGACATGGTGCTTAATGAACAAATGATGAGAAGGAGGACATATGTACCTAGGAGGAAAATATGGAAGCTGGGAAACCAATCAGTAAGGGATGCCTTTTATAGTGAGATGAGGAGAGTGGTGGCTGAACAGGAAGCCGTAGATAGAGGCGTTAATGAACAGTATAGAGCCCTTAAGAACAACCTCTTGAGAGTTACCGATGCAATATGCGGTTGGACAAGAGGCCCACCAAGACATAAAGTAACTTGGTGGTGGGATGAGGGTGTAGAAGCTGCAGTTAAGGAGAAAAGAAGGCTTTTCCGGGAATGGAAGAATGGTGGTAACAGGGAGGAGTACTTGGCTGCCAAGCGCAGGGCTAGAAGAGAGGTATACAGGGCGAAGTCTGAGTCACAGAGACTTTTACTTGATAATCTAAATCATGGAGAAAGGAAAAATATGATTTTTAGGGTGGCAAATCAGGTGAAGAGGGATAATCGGGACATTGTAGGTGAACAGTGTGTGAAGAATGATGATGGAAAGGTTGTGGTGAACAGTGAGGATATTAAAGATGCATGGAGGGAGCATTATAGCTGATTGTTGAATGAGGAGTTTGATTGGGATAGAGAAGGTCTGGAGCCAGCTGATCCAGTGTTTGACCCTTGGCCTTTGATTGACGCTGCTACTGTGAGTCCGGCAATAGGCAGGATGCGGATGGGGAAGGCGGCAGGTGTGTCTGGGTTGACTGCCAAGATGTTGAAGGCCCCAGGAGATACTGGGGTGAGGTTAGTCACTGACCTGATAAATATGATTATATATGAGTGTGTTGTCCCTGATGATTGGCTGAAGAGTGTAATTGTAAATGTGTACAAAGGAAAGAGTGATGCCCTGGAAAGGGGAAATTACAGAGGTATAAAGCTCTTAGATCAGATAATGAAAGCAATGGAGAGAGTTCTAGAAGGTATGATTAGAGAAAGAGTGAATATCGATGAGATGCAGTTTGGGTTTATGCCAGGCAGGGGGACCACTGATGCCATATTCATTGTTCGACAGCTTCAGGAAAAATATATTGGCAAGAAAAGGGAATTGTATTTTGTTTTTGTTGATTTGGAAAAGGCCTTTGACAGAGTACCTAGAGAGGTGGTGAAGTGGGCAGTGAGAAAGCTAGGGTTGGAAGAATGGCTGGTTAGGGTGGTTATGGCCATGTACATGGGTGCTCACACCCAGGTAAGAGTGAATGGAGCTTTGAGTGATGAGTTTTCTATGAATGTTGGTGTGCATCAGAGGTCAGTTTTGAGTCCCATGTTGTTTATCATGGTGCTTGAAGCCCTCTCATGTGACTTCAGAGATGGACTCCCATGGGAGATGCTGTATGCTGATGATTTGGTGTTGATTGCAGAGAATGAAAAGGAGGCGGAGGAAAGATTTAAGAAGTGGAGAGATGGTATGGGGGACAAGGGCTTAAGGGTAAATACAGATAAAACAAAAGTGATGATATCTAGGGTTGGTGGCGGTACAATCAGAGGAGAGGGAGAGTGGCCATGTGCAGTTTGCCACAAGCGTGTGGGAAGTAATTCCATCTTGTGTAGTGTTTGTGATAAGTGGGTGCACAAGAGATGTAGTGGTATTAGAGGTGGACTGCTAGATGATGCTGATTTCATGTGTGCGGCGTGTCGGGGAGAGCCGGTGGAGATTGTTAGGCGTGAGAGGGTTGAACTTGCAGGTGAGTCTCTTGAGTGTGTGGAGGAGTTTCGTTATTTGGGGGACATGTTATGTGCCAGAGGTGGGGCTGGAGTTAGCTCGGTTGCTAGGGTGAGAAGTGGTTGGAAGAAGTTCAGGGAGCTGTTGCCTCTCCTGACATTGAGAGGACTCTCCTTACGTGCTAAGGGGTCTTTGTATGCAGCATGTGTTAGGAGTGTGATGCTGTTTGGTAGTGAGACCTGGGCAGTAAAGGAAGAGGATATTCGCAGGTTTAAACGTACAGAAATGACAATGATTAGGTGGATGTGCAGTGCGTCCCTGCGTGCAAGGCCTGGGGGGACTGGGTTTACGATGGAAGAGTTGAGAGGCAGGATGGGACTGGAGTGTATTGGTGTTGTGATGAGGAGAGGCAGGCTGAAGTGGTTTGGACATGTGGAGAGGATGGGGGATGATAATTGGGTACAGAGGGTGAGAGGTGTTAATATTGGGGGAGGGGTTGGGAGGGGTAGACCGAGAAAGACATGGGACGAGGTCATTAAGTGTGACTTAAGGGTTAAGGTACTGAACAGGGAGGCTGCCAAGGATCGAGCAGCGTGGAGAGCCGCCATTAGGTAACCAAGGCCGATGCATGCAAGCATGTTGGAGCCTTCAAAAACGAAACGAAACTAAGTAAAGTACTTCAGGCTGGGACTTAAGTAGAAGTCAAACCTAAATACTTAGTAATTTCGTAGGTACGGGCCCTGGACACCTAATTCACGGACATTTTCGGCTGGGGTCCTTGGGTACACACACACATACACACAAAAAATAGGCCGACATGTTCATCCCTACTTTAAATTTGCTGTGCACGGTGACGCTCCCCTGTGTTTGGCATGCAGTTCCACTGACGTCCAGTAGAGTGCCCCTGCATCCTTCCCATTTCGCGCCTACCCACCGTCGTGACTGCACGCTTTTCACCATGGCTGTCCACATGCTCACTTTCGTGGTGGTGCCCTACCTGCTGCAGGCCCTGCTGTACCTCTGCTGCCTCTTACTTGTGTGTGTTATGGCCCCACCAACTGAGAAGAGGAAACGGGTGGTTCTGACTCTGGATAATAAATGGGAGATATTGGAGAAGGTGGACGCGGTATGGTCAGCTTCCTGCATCCTCCGAGAATTCAACCTGGCCCATTCCACCTTGTTCAACATCAAGAAATCCCGTGAGAAACTCACCCAGTACACAACAGACTTTGCATCAAAGACCAAACGTGACGTGCAGAGGAAGATTATGTACTCTATCAGGTTTGCAGAAGTCGATTGCTCCACGCTTATTTGGCATCATCGACAACGTGCTGCTGGTGTGCTGGTGCGTGGCACGGAGCGGAAGGCTGCTGCTGAGAAGTTCCCAAGGTTACACGACACCCCAGACTTCAAGGTATCCAAGGGTTGGCTCTTTGCTTTCAAGCTACGGCATGGACTTACTAACTGAAAGGCCCATGGCGAAGCTTTGGACACCAACGAGGAGGGAGTAGAGGAGTTTCGGCAGAAGGCGAAGGGCTTGATTGACAAGGAGGGCCCCACTCTCAGTCAGGTCTACAGTGCTGATGAAACTGGTCTGTTCTATCAATCACTGCTCACGAACACCCTAGCAGGGAAGACAGAAAAGCATGTACCTGGACGGAAGCTATCCAAGCAACGGATCTCTGCTTTGTGTTGTGCCAGTGCTGTCAGCATGTGCCAGCTCAAGCCTGTTATTTTTGGGCGAGTAAAGCAGCCTCGGTGCTTTCGTGGGTTAATGGATGTCCTTCCTGTTGTGTGGTACCATTCTGTGAAGGCTTGGTTCACAGCCAAGATCTTCAAAGACTGGTTTCACCAACACTTCGTCAAGGAGGTCATCCATTATCAGATGAAGACACTGGGAATTCCTCGTGCCCAGGTAAAAGCGCTCCTCTTGGACAGTGCACATGCACATCTGTCCGACAAGGAGTTAGTGGCTGAGAATGGCCACATTAGGTGCTTGTTCTTGCCACCTAATACGACTGCTCTCATCCAACCAAGAGGCCGTACCGTTGGAAGTTCCTGGACAAGGTGATGGTTGCTCTCAAGGATGAGGACAAGCGCAGGGAAGGACAGGACATGTGAGGGCAGCGGACTTCAGAAAACCTTCGTCACTACCACCTCAAGTCAGCTTTCTACAACTGAGCCAGTGCATGGAAGGAAGACTCTGTCAACTCTGGAAAGTGGTTGGTCTCGTCTGTTTCTTGGAGCTGATGTGGTGCACGACTTTCTAGGTTTTGACGTGAATGATTTCTATGCGTGTCTGCATGCGTCTGGCAATGAGGTGGATGTGGACGAATTGCGTGAGTTGTTGGATGACGATGAGGGCAATCCTGGGTATCAGATATGGAGATTGCATCTTCCGTTGCAGGTACAGGTACCCAGCTGGAAGATTCCGATGAGGACAGCGAGGATGATGTGGACTCCTCTCAGCGTGCCACTACTCCAGCCGTCCCCAAGCTGAGTGCACTCCAGGAGCACATCAAGTTTGTTCTTCACTGCCTGGAACACCCAGACTGCGACAGGGAGATGGGGCCCCTGGGACTTGTGGAGGAATTGCGTGCTTTTAGGCAGCGCATCATCAATTGCCAGAATCGCCGTTCCTTACATCAATCAACCATTGACACCTTTTTCAGGCCCGTGACTCCCGCCGTGCACAGCCCTGGCTCCACACCACTGCCTCGCCAAGACCTGCCTTCTGCCTCCGATCCACATCCCAGCACATCGGCCACGGTGGAGTCTCCACTGGAGGTGAGTTTGTGGCTATCTTCAGAGACGTCTGCTGTGGGTAGCCCATCACCACGTCCCAGTGATGCGCCCCTGTGCCACCTGCAACACATACTCTCTGGCTCTGACACTGAATAAACATCAGGAACTCACCACTAAACCACACGGGAATTTAGAGTGTTGTGCAGTGTGAAGAAATTAGAATTCAGAGTGAAAAAGAATTAACTGCTAAGTGAAACACTGAAGAAAAGAATGTGCAGTGTCAGGAAATTAGAATTCAAAGTGAAAAAGAATTAAGTGCAGAGTGAAACACTGGAGAAAAGAATGTGCTGTGTTAAGAAATTAGAATTTAGTGAAAAAGATTAAGTGCAGCGCAATACTGGATTACTGTACGTGCTTCACCACTGTTAGAGCCATGGAGGAGTCAGGTTAATCTTCACAACGGCCATGGATGTGTCGTAAGTACCCTGGAAGCTGCTAAATATTTTCCTTACTCACCTCTAATTTCTCATTCTCTGGTTCCATCTCATTTATTGCGTGGTTTCTTTCCCTTATTTGTGTAAATAGAGTCCTTAATAGGTGCTGTGCATGTCCGGTAGGGAGTTATTTAGTTGCCTTTCAAAGTTATGTGGGGTTGGGGTCTATAAGTACCTGTCCAGGGGCATTTTTCCCTAGTCCCTGACAAACCAAGTTCCGGACGGTGCTTTGGCTCTATTTCGTGAGGTCTTGGAGGGATTACTGTATTGCTGTACAGGTATTCCCTGATAATTGATGAATTGCAACTGATGATTCGCAGTGATACAGAATAGGGGACATACCCCTGATAACCATCATGTTGTGCATCACTTCCTTCGCTCTTCCAATGATCTGACCATTGGCAGTTTAATATGCATGCAGTTTAGGTCATGTATTGTCTACTGCAAAAACAAACATTGTATTTATATATACAAGGGATCAGCATGCAAGGATTCCCCCTTATGTCATCATCTTCATCATCATCCGGACCTCCTTTCCTACCCTAGGACAGGGTGAGGAGTAGCAATGTCCAGACAGCCCAAGTTTGCCCAATCCAATGAGCCACACTTCCATTCCCTCATCATTCAAGCCCCCAGAATCCTGGCTTTATATGATACGCTAGAAAACTTTCACCACATCCCGTAACTTCACATATGTGTATCTGATAAGGCAATCTGGACGCTGTCACGTTAAAAAGGGGTGCCAGATCCCTGATCATGCACCTCCTTCTCACAACATTCATCCACCCACCTCGATCGCTTGTCAGTCCCCTAGCCACACCAACTTCTGTACCTCTCTTCCTCACACACTCGTCCACCTTATCCCTCCACCTTCTCTTTGGCCTGTCTCACCTCCTCTCTCCTTCAGATTTATTCAGATATACCGTTTTCACCACTCTATTGTTATTCATTTTCTCCACTTGACCATACCATCTCAGTGCATTCTCTTCAGTATTGGTGTCATCATCATTAACCTTATAAAAAAAATTGCAACATGCCCCAGATTTGTACAGAAATATCATTCTACTTGCACCTCCACTACTGGATTGAGAGAGAGAGAGACAACAAAACTAAGGTAAGTCTGAGAGAGAGAGAGAAAGAGAGAGATGGCTAAACTATGGTACTGTAAGTCTGAGAGACATAGAGCAAAACTACGTAATCCTCATGAAAGCCGCACAGAGGCCAAAATCACCTGTGTGGGCTTGTGGAAACATTGTCAGGGCAAATGATGAGAGGACATTTTCGTTTTTGAAGGCTCCAATATGCTTGCATGCGTCGGCCTTGGTCACCTAATGGCGGCTCTCCATGCTGGTTGATCTATGGCAGCCTCCTTGTTCAGTCCCTTAATCCTGAGGTCACATTTAATGACCTCGTCCCAGGTCCTTTTTGGTCTGCCCCTCGCAACCCCACCCCTAATATTAACGCTTCTTACTTTCTTCACCCATTTATCATCCCCCATCCTCTCCACAAGCCCAAACCACCTCAATTTACCTCTCCTCATCACAGCACCAATACAGTCCAGTCCCATCCTACCTCTCAACCCTTCCATTATAAACCTGGCCCCCCTCCCCCCCCCAGGCCTTGCACTCATAGATGCACTGCACATCCACCTAATCATTGTCATTTCAGTACATTTGAGCCTGCAAATATCCTCTTCCTTTACTGCCCAGGTCTCACTACCATGCAGCTTTACACCTAACACATGCTGCATACAAAGATCCCTTAGCATGTAGGAAGAGCCCTCTCAGTGTCAGGAGAGGCAGCACTCCTCATCCTAGCCACAGAGCTCCAGCCCCACCTCTATCACATAACCTGTCTCCTAAATAACAAAACTCTTCCACACACACACATGAGAGATTCACCAGCAGGTTCAAAAACCTGACAATCTCCACCCGACACACCACACACATAAAATCAGCATTATCTCGCAGTCTTCCTGTAATACCACTACATCTCTTATCCACTCACCTATCACAAGAGATGCAAATTTCCTGTCCTCCCTCTTTTGCTGAATTTTCATCTGATGTTTTATAACTGTTGGATGCCGCTTGAAAATGAATAAGAGAGGGGAATAGAATTAACAGGAGGAGAAAATGAGAGGAAAAGAGAAAAGTGGGAGAAAAATAGAGAGGGGGAGAGAAGAGTGGGATAAAGTTGTGGTCTGTCAATGTGAGGTTTTATAAGAGAGAGGGAGCAGAACTAGGTAGCCTGTATGAGAGCTGCACAGAGGTCAAAATCGCCTGTGTGGGCATGGGTAAACATTGTCTTGGCATGTGATTAGAGGGTGAGGGATGCAGATTTCTTGTGTACTTCCTGTTTTACTGAATTATTTTCATTTAAAACCTATGGATGTAACTCAAAAATGATTTAAGAGAGAGGAATAGAAGTAACAGGAGGAGGGAAGGAGGAAAGTAAGAGAAAGGAGAGATGAGGGGGGATAAAGTTGTGGTGTATCAATGTGAGGGTTAATAATGGAAAAACATATCCCTTTGTGCACAGGCCTGCTTTGCATTGTACCCTGAGTTTAACAAACAATTGCATCAAGTGTATGAACACATAAACATGGTACTTTCAGTACTGTATAAATAGATCCTTTAGGCACTCCTTCTGCTTGGTAAAAACATTACCAATATCATTTTGTCCTTTGTTGATAAATTACTTTACATATTTGTGAGTTTTGGGTGGGGATACATCGTCTCTCTCTTTCTTAAATGTCCCTTGAAGAGAGCGGTGAGGAAGAACATTTCACTAGTATCCTTGCTTGTCGTAAGAGGCAACTAAATGGGGCTTTTGTCCCTAGTCTTTCTCTCCTTACAGTCCTCTTCATCTCTTCTGGCCACGCTTTTCTTGCTATATCCATATTTCATTCAGCCTTTGTTTTCCCTCTCCTCGTATCAGGTTGGACATTGGTTTTGTGGTATGGATGGTTTAAGGACCTCCCAGTGACATTGACCCTTCCCCCCTTCCTGGAAGGGTCAAGCCCACTAAATCTTATCAGTGCTGACTCTCTCAGTGTCGACTTTGCAAATGCTGACTCAGTCAATGCCAACTTTGTCAGTGCTAACTCTAACAATGTCATCTCAATCAGTGCCATCTCTGCCAGCAATGTACAGTAAGTCCTTGATAAACGAAAGCCCAAAGTACGAATTTTTTATTTTATGAGAGCGATGAATATAGGACAAATTCCACAGTATGAAAGTATCTGTCATGATGATACAAAAGGAAATACAAAAAAGTCAAAATGGGAGCAGTGCACAGCGCCGTGCTCAATTGCGGCGAGGAAACGAACTAACCCCTCTCTGGTAAACAATTTTTCGCGCGTTTCTTCGTTGAGTCCACATCCTCCTCGCAGCGTCACTGTACGTGAGGATATTTTTGCAGCTCTACACCTTTTCGTACTGTTTAGACATGCCTCCCAAGCACCCTGCATCATCTCCAGCATCGGGGGAGCCCGCTGCAAAGAAGCAGCAGCACCATACTTTAACTCTGTAGAGGAAATTGGAACTTATAAGACACCATGAGGAGGGGCAGAAAGTCTCGGAGATTGGGTGTGCTGCAGGCCTTGCAGCTTCCACTGTTGGGACTGAGATTAAGAAAAGGGAGATGTACAAGAAATTGACCACCTTGTTCTCTACATCTACAGGTATTACTTACTTTGAAATAGGAGGGGTAAAGTTTAGTTGGGGGGTCCGAGGGGGTCCTGGGACGCATCCTCCCATTTCTATGTACATTTCAGTAGGGGAAATCGTTTTGATATACAAAGTTTCGAATTACAAAAGTTTTTTTTTCGGTCTCTGTCCCTTTTGTATATCAAGGACTCACTTCATCAATGCTGATTCAGTCAACAGCACCACTGCCGATGCAGTATCTCTCAACACCAACTTCATACCATATAGCCATTTTCTGGCTTGGTGCAAGTTTTTTTTTTTTTTTTTAAATCATTCCTTCCTTCTCTTTGTAAAGACAGAATTGATATCCGGCGACCATCATAGGTACACATACTTTTCTGATATTGGGGTATGCCTGTACAGTGGGCTCGCACAGTGCGCAAGTGGATGGGCGATCCACGATCTCGCGTACTGTGAATAGATAATCTTATGGGAAAAATAACATATGGCCAGGACCCCCTCAAACCTTGATTTTTTTGTAACCTTTGAGATATAATAAAGGGAAAATTTTTAAGACATATACTACAGATACAGCTAAAGTAAGAAAAGTATGGTCAGTCACCATAAAAACAGTAGACGACAGGCCTGATGGACTTAAATAGCAGGGGTTCCAAGGCGTGGTAACACGCTTAGGGTGCCCCGGCTGCACCATGCGTGTTCAATGGTTGCCAGTGTTGTATTATTCCAGGCTTTGACGTAGAAATTTACAGTCTGTTGAATGTTATATTTCTTCCAGAATGCAGCAACAGTCACTATGGTGGGGGTTTCAGGTATGCCAGGTGAAGCAGGTGGGGCTGTGGAGGTGGAGGGAGAGGCGGCTTGTGAGTCCGGTGAAGCAGTGGAGGTGGAGGGAACAGCAGCGGGCGAGTGAGGGAAAGTGATGAGGGGAGGATCCTTCATCTCCTCCTCTCTACTGCTCACATTTTTGGCAATTTCCTTCATCTTTTCTTGTTTGTCTGTTTCATTTCTCGTCTTGTTATAGACATTTTTGCGTATAACAACTTGGCATTCGCGAAATAACCGTTATTCAAGTAAATCCAAACGTTATTGTGGAAACTTGGAATCTATTCTAACTTACTGTTATTGTCGAAGTCGTTATTGATGAGATTTTACTTTAGACTCTTCTTGAGCACCTTCCCCATGAGCGTCTAAGTCACGGTGGGCGCGTTGTGCTGGGAGAATAGCGGTCTTGGGCCACTCCTTGCCTTTGCCTCATGGATTGTGGGCTAAACTCGCACATGCAAAGCTTTATGGTAATGATTTTTGGTCACTCGTGTACTGTGCGATTCGCGCACTGTGATCACACGTACTGTGTGAGCCCACTGTACTTTTATGCTCATTTTATGTTTATGTTTTTTGGTCACTCGTGTACTATGCGATTTGTGCACTGTGATCACACGTACTGTGCGAGCCCACTGTACTTTTATGCTCATGATCCTTAATTAAGGTGTTCTTATGCAGTTCTGTAACCATGTGTGTGTACAGTTATTACCTTATTGTATTTACCTAGTTGTGATATACAGGAAATGAGCCATGTTCATGGAGTCCCATCTCCGTGTCTCAGCCAGTCAGACTTTGCTTTAAACTCATTTATGTTTTTGGACTGGATTATCTCTTTGTCCAGGCTATTCCACAGGTCAGTGCATCTGTATGGAAAACTGTACTTCATGATATCCTTCAAGCAACTTGTCTTTATCAATTCCTTTCCATGTCCCCTTGTTGCTCCCCCATCACATACAAACAGATCTTGTGTGTCAATTTTGTCTACTCCTATCATGGTCCTGAACACTGCAATCATGTCATCCCTCTCTCTTCTTTCTTCTTGGGAAGGCAGACCCAACTTTTCTAGTCTTTCCTTGTACGAGAGATCTGTTAGACTGGGTACCATCGTGGTTACTGCTCTTTGTATTCTCTTGATCTTGTTTATATCTTTCTTTTTATGTGGGGACCACACCACTGCTGCATATTCTAACTTGGGGTGGGTCAAAGCCACTATCAGTTTTTTCATCATCTCTTCGTCTATGTATTGAAATGTCACTCTTATGTTTGTGTGTGTGTGTGTGTGTGTCTGAGACAATCTGTCAGTCTATGTGTCCATCTGTCCATCCATCAGGATTTCCATTTGCATTCTGTTGCATGTCTGCCTAAGAGGATTTCCTTCCACTACTATAACATTCTGTTGTCTGGAAAACAGGTATTCCAGTTATATCGTGAGAGATGGAAAAAATGCCATTGTGTATAAAGCCTTATTATGTAGGTTTAACCCATCACATCCCAACTGATTTCCTACCTCCGATACTCTCCAGTCCCGAGCAATTTTGGATTTTTTTTTTTTTTTTTTGGCTCAGAGCTCTTCTTTTGGTGAGAAACATTGAAAATTCATAGAGAAATTGCCCTCCTGAGGTGTACAAGTGTCAGTCAGCCTTATGTTTTCCTTCATTGTCATGGCACCTGGCTACAAAGAAAACGAACTATGGGAGGGTAAACTAATTCAGGCCACTTTGAATTATGTATTTATTTATTTATTTGGTATGAATTTATATGTAGTACAAGACTATATTGGTTTTCACACAATTATATAGGCAATAGAAGCATTGTTCAGTCACCAAACACATCCACATATGGCACCTTTCTATACGACATTGCCACCTTATCACTTCTGTTTGTTTCTTGCTCTAGCTTCTTTATTTCTTTGTCCTCCACCTCAAGAATCACTTTCACCATGAATTTCGTCATTGGAGAGACTGTGGTGCGACATGTCTTTACTGGCCAGGTCACTGCTAACAGGTGAACTGCCGAGTGTGGGGAGGAGGGGGAGAGGGGGGTCAGGTGGGGCCAGGCAGTATCCCCACTTGACAGTAGATAGAAGAAGGTCTCCCACATATGCCTACCAAAAATCAACTGTGAAACTTGAAAATTGTCCAAATGACTGACTTTGGAATTGCGTAACTTACGGGTATGTCAATGAGTCTAGCTGTGACAAAACGTTGCGACGTACCCATACGTCGACGGGACACCTCTGGTTAAGACACACAAGCACATCTGTCCATGTGTGATCTCTGGTTGCAAGCGAGTAAAAGTCGTATAATTCTGCTAAAGAGTTTTGAGCCCCCATTAACCTTTCTCCTCAGAGATAATTCTCCGTAGCTGAACACAGCTGGCATGCCCTAGATTAGACTGAAGGATTTAACCATTTAACCTCGGGCCGTCGGTTTCGTGACACTTGGTGGCGATGGCTCGAGCTGTGGACCATCAGTTGGGTGCCTCTGTTTTTAAGTAGCCGGGGCTTTCAAGATATAAATATATATGGAAAATTGTAGGAGAAGCCTCAGTGATGGCTAGTTTTGGCCAATATTGTAAAAAAGTAAGTCTGAGCGCGAATTACCACCGGTGGGAAGTGCCAGGACTGCGTCCCACAACCCCGCTGTTTAGGGGCTAATGAAGTGCTCGCCTTGCAAGAATAGGTCTTGGTGTTTTCAAGGAAAGTGGTCTATGGTAGTCAACAGAAATTTATGGAGATACTGTGGTAATGCAGATACTCATAAAATATGTGCAGATGGCTTTGTTTGTGAGGGGGAGCCAGAGTTTCCAAGGCTTGGATAATTTGTGCTTGATTGTGATACCCATTTCACTAGGTGTGCGGTTTGATAGTTCTGTTTTTATATATATTTTTTTTTTTAGAGCAGGGATGATGAATGTGCTAAAGAAGTGGAAAGTTTTGTGGCACAGGGTAAGAACGTGGCTGGTGTTATGAAGGCCTACATAAGAAGCAGAGATCTGAGTGATGGCTGTGAGGTTTGCATGAAGGAATTCTAGTGCCTGCTTTAAGTGTCCGGGTGTGAGACCATGGTGTGGCATGAAAACGAAATGCCAAAAGTACGAGCAGTAGAGTTGGAGCTATTGAGGAATATGTGATTGGTGAAAAGTAAGGAATGCTGTGAATACCAGCATTGAAGACTTGGGAGACATGTTATATGTCTTGGGGCCGGAACTAGCTCTGTGTCTAGAGTGAGGAGTGATTGGAGGAAGTTCAGGAAGCTGTTACCTCTCCTAACATTGAGAGGGCCCTCCATCTGTGCTTTGGGATCTTTGGATGCAGTATGTGTTAGGAGTGTAATGCTATATAGTAGTGAGATCTTGGCAGTTAAGGAAGAGGATATTCACAGGCTGTGATGTACAGAAATATGACAGTGATTTGGTGGATGTGCAGTGCATCCTTGAATGCGAGGTCTGGGGGGCTAGGTTTACAATGGAAGAGTCAAGAGGAAGGATGGAACTGAGTGTATTGTTGTTTTGATGAGGAGGGGCAGGTGGAGATAGTTTGGGCATGTAGAGAGGATGGGGGATGACAGTTGGGTGCAGAAAGTGAGAGGTGTGAACTTTGGGGGTAGTACTGTGAGAGGCAGACTGAAAAAAGACCTGGGACGAGGTCATAGAGTATGACCTCAGGGATAAGGGACTGAATAGGAAGGCAGCCAAAAATTGAGTAGCATGGATTACTGCCATCAGGTGACCAAGGCCGACACATGCAAGGATGTTGAAGCCTTTATAAACGAAACAAAATGAAACAGTGCATAAAGAGTGTGTTGAGATAGTATGGGCATATGGAGACCGTGCGTGTGAGTATAGTACAGTAAAACCTCGATATAACGGACTTCAATAGACCGGAATTCGCTTTTATCGGACTCGATGAGCTACCGGACTAAACTCCAATATATCGGAAAAAGTCCGATAAAGCCAGAAGCAGTCTGGACTGCCTGACCACTTCAGCTATGTTCACCACAATAAAACAAGTAAAAGACATGTTTTTCAGTGCACAGTACAGTATTATTATACCATTTGATTAATGTAGTGAAGATATAACACAGTACAATACTGCAATGGTGGTGAAAACAACTGATGCAATCCGGACTAATGTCTGATATATCGGAAAAAGTCCGGATTAGCAGGGGTAAATCCGGATGTCGCTTTTATTGGAATTTTGCATTTTTTGGAATGGCTTGGTCCCCAATTAGTCCGTTATAGTGAGGTCTTACTGTAGTGAAAATTCTATATCTCAGAAAGTTTGAAGGTGGAAAGATGCATAGAGAGTAGTGTATGTGAGAAAAAGTGAGGTATGGAAGCTGATGAGGCTAGGGAACTGACAAGGGACTGAGCTGACTGGATGAATTTTATGAGGAAGATTGTACTACCATGGTTTAGCAACTCTGTTTAGATGGGTGAATACTGTATGAAACTATATGTGGAAAAGTGTACTTATCAGATGGAGCCATGATTCCGGGGGCATGAGTGGTTAGTGAATGTGTGTGTGGCCCATTTCATTGGGCATGCTGTTGATTAAGTCTGCCACTATGGTATTTTTTCCTTCTGGCTCCGTACACAATTTATAAGTCTCCCACTATGGTATTTTTTCCTTCTGGCTCTGTACCCTACCTCACTCCCTCCTGCAGTTGGGAAAAAGAGGCAAAATGTTGATGGATAATGAATAGTGATGGTGGTGTATTGATGACTTGTTATTATTTGTTCGTAATAAATATAAAAGAAGAGGTATTGTAAACATTAGTGAGAATGAGTAGTGATTTTTAAAAAATGAGCAGGTAATGATAGTGTGATGAATGTTTAATTATAAGGGATGAGGTGAGTGATAAATCACAAAAAATAGCGGTGACTTGTGAAGAATTCGTTGAATTGGGATGAATGAGTGATTAATTAGGAATGCTTCAAGATGCATCAGAAGACAACTGATGAATCAGAATTTTAATGTGTGCCAGGGAGACTGATTAGTGCATCAGAAACAATGAGTACATAATTAGGAAAGATTTGTGGTGAATATGAAATTGTTCATAAGAATGTTAAAAGTATTACCATAGATACAAAAATAGTATCTTGGTCCTGAAGTTTCATGGGTCAGAATTCCATGGTGCTTAAAATTTATAATGCTGAATATCCATGATAGGTACAATCCCAGTGCTCAAGTTTCATGATGCCAGAGTTTTCCATCCCTGTGTCACATGTCTTCTGCTAGTCAGTATGATGATACAGTATTAGGTTGAGTACCGTAATATGATTGCTTCATTTTTTTTTTAAGCAAGTTATATGATGCTTCTATGAATACACATACTGTACATCATGCTTCCCACACCAGGCCAAGCATACAGACCAGTGGGCACAGGGGCTTGTGGTCAGATGGGTCCAGCGGCCGTGCCTGGGCAGTGTCAGGTCCAGGAGTCTTGGAAGAAGGTGTCCTGTGCACCAGTAGCCTACCAGCTGCAGAAGGTCAGGGCTCAGAAGTAATACGGCAATGTTGATGACTTGAGATGGAATTGTTGTATAGATACATCTTGTTAAGGAAATCCATCCATCCATCCATCAGCCAATCCTGTGTTGCCCCATGAGGAGCGTAGAAGCCGAGGGCTAGGCAAGTTGGTCCTGCCATTTAAGATGAGGGGGAAAGTTATGTTTGCAATTTTTCTGTACTGTGGACCTTATAAGGATTTCTGTGTGGCTGATATTAGACAGTATTCTTCTGACAGAAACAGCACTAAGAGGGTGAAGTTACTACAGTATGGCCTCTCTAACTTAACAGTAGGGGGAGGGAAGCTGTCTGAGTTATGTTGTCCACATTATATCAAGTGCATTTCAAAAATCATTAAAAGTATTTTGTTCACCTTTAATTTTGAATCTCAATGTTATCTTTTTTCTGAATTAAAACATCTGCCCAGCACTAGCCTTGAATCCCTCATTCTTCATGTTTTGTTAGACGTTAAGCAGTTGCTTGAAATTCAGTGTCTCTAACTCCAACACCTGCTGAATGTTCGTATAGGTACCATTTATAAACAGCCTCATAAATTTTCATAATAGCTTTGTAAATTGCTTCATTGTTGATTGTCCGCTGTTTCCCCCAAACTTGGCTGAACTACTCAAAAGTTTGTCTTTAGCTTTCTCAACATCAGAGACACATGCACTTTTGAAATCCCGTTTTCAGTCACTTTTTTTTTCTTTCTCTCTTTTTTTATGTGTCCGACTATGGGCATAGGCTTCACAGCCTGCTATCAAGGCCCAGCAGTCCTCCTATGTACCATATGCCTCTACATAATTTGGGCTGGAGATGCCTCTGTCTTTTCAAGGATTTTTTTAGTTTTTGTTGGATAGAGAACAAACACTTTTGTTTATGTCTGGGGGCAGACTTAGGCCTAGGGCTGAAAGTCATTTTGGACAGTATCTTTCCTATATATCTTTATCTTCTGTGGGGGGGGGGGAATCATTCACCTTAAACACAGATTTACAATCTTGAGTGTGGTTGCCCAAGTCATGATCCAGTTATATACAGTACGGTATTTCGTATGTCCATACTGTAACTCATACTTGTCTAAGGTACATCGAATTTGTCTGCCCAGATTTTTTTGTGTGTGAGTTAGAGGGGCTCTTCTGTATATTGTATTCAGATACAGTATATAAGTTATTGATTTGAATGTTAGAATATTTGGTACAGTCTCTTGGTTGCTTACTGGTAAAATACATCAGTCAGAGTGATGGTCTTGCTGTGTGTTCAAGGGTTTGAACCTCCAGAAGATGATTAGGTTTTTTCAGTCAAGTAAGCCTTATTGGGAACAAACTGTTTGTAAGTCTCCTGCCCATAAATGATCTGGACCTCAGTACCTCTGTACCCAGAAGGGGAATATTTGGGATTAGTTGTTATGGGGATTCTTGCATGTGGTTGATGAGTCTGCTCAGTCAGACAGATGAGGGTTGATCATCAGTAACAAAAACAATAACCAAAAACAAAAATTCAGATTATTAAGCATGCAAGATGGGGCAATGGCTTTGAGGGGTAGAATGATGTGTAAAAGAATGTGGTCATTTTCATAGTCCATTTTGTTGGTACTTTGTCGACCTTTGTACTTTTTATTTCCATATTTGTGGCTCCTACCTATCCTCATTTTTGAAGGAAGAGAGTCATGATGTATGGAAGTGGTGCTGTATTGTATCATATCATATTGTTTATAAGGGCTTCAACATCCTTGCATGCATCAGCTTTGATCAACTGATGGTGGCTCTCCATGCTGCTTGATCTTTGGCAGCCTCCTTATTCAGTCCCTTATCTCTATGACCTCGTCCCAGGTCTGTTTTTTTTTGGTCTGCCTCTTGCAGCGCTACCCTCAACATTCACCCTTTCCACCTGCTGCACCCAGTTGTCGTCTTCCATCCTCTCATCATAACCACACCATCTTAACCTATCCCTCATTATTTCAAGACCAGTACATTCCTGCCCCATCTTTCCTATCAGCTCTTCAGTTATAGTTCTAGCCCCTATTGCTTCACACTCAAGGACACACTACAAGTCTATGTTATCATTGTTATTTCTGTACATTTGAGCCTACGAATATTCTCTTCATTTATTGCCCAGGTCTTGCTACCATTCAGCATTATGCTCCTAACACATGTCTCATACAGAGATCCCTTAGCATGGAGGGAGAGCTCTCTTAGTGTTGGGACCTTCTCCAACACTGCTTCACCATCTAACATGACCCCAAATAACAAAACTACACACACTCAAGAGACTCTCCAGCAAGATCAATCTTTTCATACATGACAGTCTTTGCATGCTCTTGCTGACACACTGCACACATGAAATTGGCATTATTTCACAGTCTACCTCCAATACCATTACTTATGCACCCACTTATCACAAACACTGCACACGATGGTGTCTTCCCACACCTTTGTGTCAAGCACATGATAACACTTCCTTTACTTTGACAGTATCACCCCCAGCTCTTGATATCATCACTTTTGCTTTATCTGCATTTGCCCTCAAACCTTAATGGTACACTCATGATTGCTAATCTCTGACCAGGGAGTGAGCCAAAGTCGTGGCCAGGCGTAGACTACACAATCAGACACGCTCAACCATCGTTCCAGATAGGTTTAGTGCTTCAGTGAACGATTTTCTAAGCATCACTGAAACACATTCACTTCACTTTTCTTTTCAGGTAGTATGCAGTATATGCATTTTAAGATACAGACATGAAAGTTGGTCATAGCTGTTTTTTTTTCGCAATGAGTATGTGATGCTGTTTGACATTCAAAATGTTTTTTATTAATCTGTTTATTATTTCACTGACTCATTTCTTGAAGCGAGCCTTTAACTGAGCTCTTGTTAGGTGATAGCGGAGAAAGTAATATTCACGACTACTTCAGCAACTGGCATCCAGATGACATATTCTGAGTAAATAGGCTTTATAATACTTATACCATTGACCAAAATTTTCCATTGCTTGCCACTATGAAGTAAATTTTCTCTAAAATAACATGACTATTGTGTAATGACAGTATTACACTATCGGTAATACGTTATTAATATTCGTAATAACAGTAAAAATATTATTAATCAAGCAGGTGTAGATTGGAAATGCACTAAAATTGGCATGTTCCTTGGGCACATACAGTGGAACAATAGTCACTTTAATATCCCCTTATATGTTTTTTAGCTATTATCTTTCTTAAATGCAAATATGCTCGGAGGAGGACGTGGAGCTCATCTTGTCCCTCTGACTGGACAGACCTGATGTAATTCAGGAACGAGGGCAAATTATTGGTCGGTATACGGCTGGTCATACCTGAAATTACTTAAGCCGAGAGGTGGGTCTTAGTCACAGTACCGTGAAGTTGTGGGTCCGTCGATACCAGTCCGAAGGTCACGTGATGACCAGACCCAGACCAGGACGACCACGCCTTACCACACCAGAGAAGGATGCCAGGAGTTTTGCTGCTGCACAAGAAACGCCATTAAAACAGCGATCCAGATAACCTGGTAATTAATGGTGCTTGATATACAAGGAAAGCCATTGAAAATCCAGCCATCAGTAGTGTATTCATGGTCATGAATACTTAGGTATTGAAACCCAAATAAGTTTAATTGGTAGGAGCTCTTGCTGCAGTCTTAAGTCACAGGATCCCATAAAACATTATGTAAGGTTAAATAGAAATTATTCAGTAAGAAAAACTGCCTTCGATGGAGTAAAATGAAATTTATATACTATTTCACAAGTTATCGACGTCATTATTTTACATTACAACTTCCAGCATCTAATGCAAACCCTCTCATCACGGAAAACCTATATGACATCGATAAAGTTGCTTTAGGTGTATAAAATGAAATTTATGAATCTTAAGAAGCTGGAGAGTTGAAGACCATACGTTGCAGCATTATACGGAAAGAAAGCTTATTCATCAATCAGTAGTAATTATGAAAAATCTTTCAAGGGGTAAGAACACGCACACCTCCTTAGGCCAGCACATCTTAGGTCCGCACACTTACCCCCTACTTTAATATCTACTCATCTGTTTAGGCCCTTTGCATTTCATTTCAGAACCTCTCATGATTAGATCAATAGGTCAAGGTTGCTGGAGCTCTTACTCACCAGTGCCAACCACCAACCTTGTTACAAAACACTGATCTGCAGTGCATAAATCTGTGTTTCAGTGTTTGCTGAAAAATATATTTCTAGCAATACACCATACACGTTTTTATCATTCCATATTTATTTTCTTCAATCAATCAATAGTCTTGTCTGCATATTTTTGCATTCTACTTTAATATACCCGTTCTTGGATCTATCCGTCTTGTTTTCTCCCCATTTTGCTTGTGTAAATCTGTTATGTCCATCTTGTCATGTGTCCATTTTGCCATAATTTAGTAGTTATATTTGTCTATATATTTGTTTGCCCAGAAGTATATCTGTAATTATATACCTTGAATTTATGCTTACATAAATTTCATGGACCTCCAGTTCCCTGTGAATCCTCAAGTCATTCGTTGAAGATTACATCAGAGAGGCTTTTCTTGCTACGTGTCGGCCGTGCACCAAGACCTCACACATGCACATCGGGAGAAGAGGCTTGACTTTGCCGGACACTTTGTGACAGAGGGGGAGGCCTTCTGGCAGTCTCATATTTACGAATGAAAAATCCTTTTGACCTGTATCTGCCCCTAGTCGTCAATGCTGGAGGCTAATAAATGAGTCCTGCCCTCAGAAAGCACATTTATGAATTACAGCAGTCTGGACGGGTCTCGCAGAGAATGCATGGAAGGATGTGGTATGGGAATGTAGGTGAGTTCGTTGAAGCAGAGCGGAATTAATTCAGAACAATATATCCACATCCTCGAGACATTCTTGCCCGCCGCGAGCGTACGCTATACTGCAGCCCCTACATATACTCGTATTTTGTTCAGGCCAAGTCCCCCATACGCAATAGTCACGCAGTCAAAGAGTGGTTTTCAAGTCACCTACAAATAAAACCCAAAGATTGGCCTCCAAAAGGATGCGATATGAACCCAACTACGAACTTGTGGGAGATTATGGTAAAAGAATGGGAGGTAGAGGAAAAGGGCAAGACTGCCATCATGCGTAAACATAGGGAAATCTGGGAAAGCATCCGGAGAAAAACCTTGTCAACTCCCACCTCGACATTTGATCATTATCGATGCTGAGGGAGGATAATGAGGCTTTACGCATTCATATGCATACAAAGAAAATAATGTTAATGTCAAAATATAAGTAATAGACGCATGAAAACATATATGAGCATATAGATAGATAGATAGATAGATATAGATAGATAGATAGATAGATAGGTGGATGGATAGATAAATACATAGATGGATAGATAGGTAAATAAAAACAGAGAGAGACATATATATATATAGAGAGAGAGAGAGAGAGATGCAGATAGATAGAGGCAGGTAGAGAGATAGACAGATAGATAGTAGATAATGGATTCATTCCCATCCTTTCCCGCTAAATACATCTCGAGAAAATAGTACTAAAACTATCAGTAATATATATAATACGGAAAACCCACTATTACTTCAGTTTCATTTATGGTTTCCATCTCCTATATAGAACATACATAAAACTGGCTGGTAAAATCTTTATAAAGTATGTATGATAATGATAATTTTCTACATAATTGATTCATTATCCTTTTCCACGAAAACTGCTCCTCCAAAAACGGCCTGGGGAAAAAAAATCGTGATGAAATATCGATAGTAATGCTAAAGAAGTTATACTATTTGTTTTCAACGAATGATTTCTATCGTTATTGAAAGCTTTTTAACTTATATATATATA
>JAGKTI010006956.1:21945-38652 GCA_018397915.1 Birgus latro | reverse complement strand
GAGGGTGTAGGAAAGAGGTGAGGGTGTAGGGAAGAGGTGAGGGGGTTGGAAAGAGGTGAGAGAGGCAGTGAAGAGGTGAGAGGGGTAGGGAAGAGGTGAGGGGGTAGGATAGAGGTGAGAGGGGTAGGGAAGAGGTGAGAGGGATAGGGAAGAGGTGAGTGGGTAGGGAAGAGGTGAGTGGGTAGGGAAGAGGTGAGTGGGTAGGGAAGAGGTGAGGGGGGTAGGGAAGAGGTGAGGGGGGTAGGGAAGATGTGAGGGTGTAGGGAAGAGTTGAGGGGGTAGGGAAGAGTTGAGGGGGCAGGGAAGAGGTGAGGGGGCAGGGAAGATGTGAGGGGGTAGGGAAGAGCTGAGGAGGGTAGGGAAGAGGTGTGGGGGGTAGAGAAGAGGTGAGGGGGGTAGGGGAGAGGTGAGAGGATAGGGAAGAGGTGAGGGGGTAGGGAAGGGGGACTAGAGTAGGGGTCAAAGAAAAGGTTGGAGTTTAGAAATGGTGTGTACAATTAGCCACTGCTACGACGCCAAAACCAAAAAATCTTTCTCAGGAAATATATCAGTGTGGTTGTAAGTGTTGGTAAATTGAGTAATGGTATTTGACTGATGTTTTTCATTGGCTGTTAAATTAGCAAAGAAGTGTTTGGGACTTTTCATTAACCCCAGGGCATCTTTGAAATAAATAGCTGTTAACCAGGATTATTGTATCATCTCCCTTCTCCGACGGGTGTGTGAAAAATGAACTCATTTCTTAGTACGGATTGTCACCGAAAAAACAGCTTCTTTAGACCCGAGAGCGCCAGCAGTCAACAGCTTGTTTCATGGTGGAAATGCCCTGCCATGTAAATGCGTAGTTAGAATATTCACATTATCATCCAATACAGAGTAAACGCATTATTTATTCGTTTAATTAATATACTTTTTTTTAAGGGGGGAGGGGTAATACTTTTTCCACCCTCTCAACCCCCGTTTCCTCCCAGCGAGACATCCTTCCCCCTCCCTCCCCCCGTAGTTCACGACAACTTCACTCACTACGTCAGAACTCATGCCCTGATCAAAGGAGATGTAAATCACAATCTTTATGCAAATGTGTGATGTGTGAACGGTACAGTCATGAGGGCCAACCTGAAAGTCATTATGGTCAAGCCCCATCTTGTCACCGACCATGACTACCAAACTGCAGTCAGTTATCGAGAACGGTGAATAAATTGAATAATGTCGGAATAAAAGATTATGTTACGTTGCTAAGCCATTCAGCCGTCGTTCATTTTATTCTTGCAATGACCTGATGACTTTATTCAGCATAGGGAAGGCTTTTCAAACTGAGTCTGATACAGCATTAATAAACTCTCGAGTACGAGAGGCTGCTCGTAAGATAAATAAAATCGCTAGATATCAGTAAGTATAAGATAAGAAGGATGCCTATCTGGTCTAGGGGATTACACGAATCTTTATCTAACCACGGTTTACGTACCCAACACATTTCATACAGAAACAACAATGATTAGATGGATGTGTAATGCATCCTTGAATGAGAGGCCTGGAGGGCGGGGGGGGGGGGGGTAGGTTTACGACTGAGGAGATGAGAGAAATAATGGGACAGGAGGGTATTGGTGTTCTGATGAGGAGGGGTAGATTGAGATGGTTTGGACATGTGGAGAGGATGGAGGATGACAGTTGGGTGCGGAGAGAGAGAAGTGCGAAGGTCGGGGGCAGGGCTGCGAGAGAGAGACCGAAAAAGGCCTGGGATGAGGTCATAGTGAGCTCAAGGATAAAAGCACCGCACAGGGAGGCTGCAAAAGATCGAGCAGTGTAGAGAGCCGCCATTAGGTGACCAAGGCCGAAGACGCATGAAAGCGTGTTTGATCCTTTATAAAAGATACGATACGAACGATACGATGCGGGTAAGGTCCAGGGATCACCGTTTTATGTAACTTATCTCCTGCCACTTTTGCCTTCCATCTCTACAGTATCCCACCGCCTTCCCAACGGGTTGAATGTGGGAATTTGGAGGAGCAACACGGACAACAATCTACCCTCCTCCTCTCTGCCTGACTTACCTCATGCCCCTTCACCCCCACCTCTCTCTCTCATGTCTGTCTCTATCCCCGCACTCCGACACGTCAGCTAAAAATGACCCACCACATGTGTAGTGGCTGTGTGTGTGTCCGTGCGTGTGTGTGAGAGGAAGAGAGAGTGAGAAAAAAAACTAACAGGCCCATATGCATAAACGCGTGCGTGCATTAATACGTCCGAGCATCACTGAGTCCATGCATCAGTGTGTGTGTGTGTGTGTGTGTGTGTACTAGTATGTGCGTGTATCTGTGTGCGTATGTATCAGTGTGCATGTATCTATGTGCTCGTATCTGAGTGTGCCTGTATCAGTGCGTGTGTGTATCAGTGCGTGTGTGTATCAGTGCGTGTGTGTATCAGTGCCTGTGTGTATCAGTGCCTGTGTGTATCAGTTAAGGTATGCATTTAATGATGATGATGGCTATGATGGTTATGGTGATGGTGGTGGGGGTGGTGTGGTGATTTTGATTTTGATGATAATGATGACGACGATGATGTTTACTAGTTCTTTTTAATCTGGAAACTTATGTTATCCTGAAGTATTCTGTACTCTACTCCTTTCATCTTAACTTGGCCCAGATTTTCGTCCTTTTGCAGCTTATTTCACACGTCTCAGTAGCGTCTTTGATATAGCACTTGTTCGTGACTAGCATAATATTCTATTGTTACAACTCAGCATTCGAGATGGAGAGATTGCAATTATAGGCCATTTCAAAATAAAATGAGCATAGTGACGGGGAGGGGATGGAGGAGGGAGTAGAGAAGCATCGAAAGGGAGGTGTAAGTTGGAGTGAGACCAGCATAATGGCAGGGTACAGGGCGACATGGAGGCGATTTGTGTGGCCACCCCTTACGGGATTAAGGCGTCTGACTATACTGTAGATAAGACAATTAGGGCCATAGCTATAAGTGACGATACACTTCTATTAAATTACATCTATTTCCCACATTTTCTACAATTTCTTTGGCTTATAACACTTACTGGCTGACCGTAAGGTATCCCTATGTCATAATTTAGTCATCTTAATGGCAAAAACAGCAAAACCCAACACTTGCAGCAAGAGAAGCCTAAACACAATCAGTACCCCAAACCAGCAAAACGACGTCTATTGCCCTCATCTTTTGGATCTATTTGACCTATAACACTTCTTGGTTCGTAGCAAGATACCTCTGTGCCCTATCTGAATCATCTTAAAGGCAAAAACAGCGAAATTCAACCTCAAAACAGTAAAATTTAACACTTACGTTATTGGCCTCACCCTCACCCACCTATGGTCCCGCAGCCACTGAATGAAGAATGGAATGCCATGCTTGTCCAGCCCAGAAACTTGTGTGAAACTTTACCCATCTACTTTTACAACCCCTAGAGGGCACGGAGACCTCTCTCATCTTCGGGGTAACTCTAGTATTTTATTCCAGCTAATACAAGAGGCTATTATCCACCTGGGAGCTATTTATAAGTGTCTGAGAGCGCTAATGCTGTAAATATTAACCCTCTAATGATCGTGACAACTCTCGTATTCTTTGCCATTAAACTCCAGTCGACTTTATTCAGCTGGGATTAGGTCATAGGAGCCTGAGTGCATAAGTGAAAACCTTCGTGGAGGAAACATCACGGACTATAGCAATCAAAGTCAGAAATTATACTTAGATGCTTACCATACTCTAATCACTTTTACTTTGCCAAATGATGCCATCTTCTCACCTTAAATGCTAAGCTGTAACGATACATCAACACTGAATATAGTACTATGCTCTCTTTTCCCTAACTGGGCCTAAAATTACCATCTCTCCATCTTGAATGTTGAGTTGTAGCAATAGATTAACACCAAAACATGATGCTAGTCACGAAGAAGTGTCATGTAAAGGATGTAGAGTCATAACATTGTCATTTCCTGGCACTGGGCTACGTGAAATGAGCTACAAAAGGATGAAAATCTTGCCTGTATTAGAGCAAGAACGGTATAGTCACGAAAAGGTGTTACGGAATGGATATAGAGCTTCACTTTAACTTGGCCTAAAATTGCCATCTCTCCGTCTTGAATGCTGAGCTGTAACAAGGGCCTGAAATTTGAATAAGGTGCTAGTCACGAGAAAGTGCTATGCGAGGAATGCAGAGCCGTGTCAGTCTTCTGCTTGTAATAAGCTGTGAGAAAGCAGCAGCAAAATGAAGATCTCAGCCATGTTAAGTCTGATTAGCTATACATACAGCTTAATGGAAAGCTCTAATAAAAATTACAGCAATAAACTCATTCTCCATCTCATATATAGGGGCTCGTATTCTGGTAGAGCAAGGAGGCTCCCTCGCACCAATTCATTAGCGATTCATTTTGCTTATTACACCTTGCTTTCCTACTGAAACGTATAAATCGTTCAAACTTTGCCATACTCTGCACAAATAGCGCACAAAAAGATGTTAACCAGCCCTATCCAAACATAAAACTCCAAAGAAGTCTTTGCCTGACTGGTACGAGATGCCTGAGTGTTACCATGGCAACCTCCCCACCTCATCACACTACCGCAGTTACACACAATCCCCATTAGCAAGGCCTGTCATAGAATGCGCGCGCGTGTGTGTGTGTGTTGCCTGCACATCTCACTGCAATGCTCCGCCAACACCCAACATAATATTTCTCCCTTCATTGCTTACCACAGAGAACTCTAATATTCATGAATCTTTTCTAAAACTTTTGGATCGACTTCGTTCTTACCCACTGTAAAAAAAAAAAAAAAAAGGCCACTTTTGATATCAGTATTCGCCAAAGGATATTATACATACATTGCGGGAGATATACTCTTTTCACATTAACCTGCCTCACATTTTCGTTCTTTTGCAGCTAATTTCACGTAGTTCAGTGGCAGAAAGAACAATGCTATGGCTCTATAACCCTTCCACAGCACTTCTTCGTGACCAGCATCATATTCCAGTGTTCATCTGTTGCTACAATTCAGCATTCAGGATTGAAAGAGGGGAGTTTTAGGCCAAGTTAGAGTGAAAAAAGCATATTGGAGAATAACTCATAGTTTTGCCTTGGTTACAGCAAGGCGTTTGTGTGTTACCATGGCAACCTCTCCACACTTCACCACACCACTGCAGTTGCACACAAACTCCCTTCACCACCAAGTCCCATCTTAGAATACTTGTGTGTGTGTGTACGGAATAACAGGTTCACTGATAAATAGGCCAAAGAATATACAGCAGGTCCTTGGTGATAAAAAGTAAGCCATCCCATGAAGAGGAAATAGGCCCATCATGGAGATACTCACTGAGGCGGTTTGGCCATATGGAGAGAATGGAGAGCGAGAGACTAACGAGGAGAGTGTATGGGAGCGAGGTGGAGGGGGGAAGAGGGAGGGGGAGGCCAGGGATGAGATGGAGGGATGGCGTGGTAAGGTATATGAGAGAGAGGGGCTGTGAGACAGGAGGGCAGTGAAAAGGCGGGGGACAGGGCGACATGGAGGCGATTTGTTTGTGGCCACCCCTTAAGGGACTAAGGCGTCTGGTAATAGACAGACAGAGAATAGAATATGGATTTGAGGGGCAGGGTCCGTGGCAAAAGACAGACAGATAAATAAATAAATAAGTAGATAAATACAAAGACAGAAAGAGACAAAAATAGAAAAAGAGAGACAGAAAGAAGAGGGAGAAAAAAGAGCAAGGTAAGAGCCAAAGAGGAGAGGAGAGGAGGAGCAGTGAGGCAAAAGATGGGGAAAGGAGAGAAAGTGATAAAGGAGGGAAGAGGAGAAGGGAGACAGGAGTGTAAGAGAGAAGGGATGAAGATGGGAAAAAGGAGCGAGAAGAGAGAAAAAAGACACAAGAGATTAGAGAAAGCTGTCCTTACCCCTTCAGTGGGATGACGTATTTTTTAAAATCAAGGAGCCAACATTTAATTCAACTCCTTTCCATTCCATGCTCAACAAGAAGCGGTGTCAAGGCAGAGCAAACCCATCCCCAACAGTCATTTTAGTCTATCTTTTTACCTATTGCCATTCGCCTCAATCCCGTACGGGGTAGCCACAAACAAATCGCCTCCATGTCGCCCTGACCCCTGCCATTTCATTGCCCTGCTCCCAGCTCACACCCCCCTTTCTCATATACCTCTCCACTCCATCCCTCCATCTCATCCTTGGCCTCTCCCTCCCTTTTCCCCCCTCCACCTCACTCACATTCACTCTCCTCATCAGTCACTCACTCTCCACATGGCCAAACCACCTCAATGTGTTTCTCCTAATGCTTCCTATCACATCCATACCACAACACTCCTTCACTTTCTCATTTGTCAGTCTCTCTCTCCACGTGACTCCATATGTCCCTCTCAAATAACTCATTTCCACTGCTCTCACTCTTGACTCCTGTCCCACCAACAAGGTCCAAGCTTCACTTCCATATGTTAAAGTTATCACAATACTGTCACAATATTATCAAAATACAAGGCATATGGGCCTGATGGGGTCCCTCCTGTTGTCCTCAAGAACTGTGCTTCAGTGCTTACACCCTGCCTAGTAAACTCTTTCACCTTTGTCTGTCAACTTGTACCTTTCCTTCTTGCTGGAAGTTTGCTCTCATTCAGCCAGTCCCAAAGAAGGGTGACCATTCCCAACCCTCTATCGTCCAATTGCTTTAACATCCTGTGTTTCAAAAGTGTGAGTCTATTCTTAACAGAAAAATTTTAAAGCATCTTTCCTAACACAACCTTCTTTCTGATCGTCAGTATGGGTTCCGTCAGGGACGCTCCACTGGCGATCTTCTCACCTATCTTTTGGATTCCTGGTCATCCTCCTTTCGGGACTTTGGCGAAAGCTTTGCCATTGCACTTGACATCTCAAAGGCTTTCGATTGAGTCTGGCATAAATCTTTAATTTCCAAACTTCCCTCTTACGGTTTCTATCCTTCTATCTGTGCCTTCATCATCTAGCTTCCTTTCTGGTTGTTCTATAGCTGCTGTTGTAGACGGCCATCACTCTTCTCCTATATCTATCAACAGTGGTGTTCCTCAGTGTTCTGTCCTATCACCAACTCTTCCTTTTTTTATTCATCAATGACCTTAGTTCTAAGCTGTACCTCTAACCCTATCCACTCGTACACTGATGATTCCACCCTTCACCTTTCCTTTCGGTTCCCACAACGTCCATCTCAGCAGTTACTTCAGCTAACAAGGGATGAAGCTATGGCACACCTAATGTCTGACTTGGCTTGTATCTTTGACTGGGGTAAAAATAATCTTGTTTTTAAATCATCAAAGACTCAATTCTTACACCTATCAACCTGCCAGGAGTACCCACTGATGTTTAATAATGTACAGCTTCCTCCTGCATCATCCTTAAACATGGTTGGGGTTTCATTCACTAGGGATTTATCTTGGAAGGAACATATTACATCTCTTGTGAAATCAGCTTCCAAGAGATTAGGTGTGCTAAGCCAACTCCAAACCTTTACCCCTGCACAGTTGTTGACTTTGTACACGGGTTTTATTCGTCCTTGTTTAGAGTACAACTCGCATGAGTGGGGAGGCTCCCCACATGCAGCCCTTCTCAATAGGGTGGAGTCAAAGGCTTTTCGTCTCACTAACTCTCCTTCTCTTACTGATTCCCTTCAACCTCTGTCTCTTCGCCACACTGTTGCATCTTTATCTCTTTTCTATCGCTGCTTCAATGGCTACTGTTCCTCTGAACTGTCTGCTTGCATCCCTCCACCTCTATGACGGGCACGTAGCACCCGTCTAGCAACAACCTCTCATCCCTTTTCTGTCCAACTCTCTAATGCACGAGTTAACCGTTATTCCCAGTCCTTCATTTATGCAACCGGTCAACTCCGGACCTGTCTTCCTCTGTCTGTATTTCCTACTTCCTATAATCTCCAGTCCTTCAAACGCACTGTGTCCAGGCATCTCGAAATGAACAATGGATCTTGAATTTGGCTCTCTTTTTGTACTGTTTTTGTTTGTTCTTAGAAGGAACAGTTTGCAGGCCCAGGCCCTTTGATTCCTTCTTCCTTGAACTTAAAAAAAAAAAAATGTAGAAGCTTTTTCACTTCCATGCTCAATTCCCTGTTTCTTATCACTGCTTTCAAGGAACCAACAACCTTTCATCCCTGTTGTACCCATTCAAGCGCTTCACCCTCTAAACTTCCATCCTTACCCACCACACTACCCAAGTACTTCAACACTCACATTTTCCATTTCCTCCTACCCTCCAGACTTCCATCCTTACTCATCACACTACCCAAGTACTTAAATGCACTCACATTCTCCATATCCTCCCCATCCAATCTCACTGTACATTCACTGGCTTCACTTCTCTCAAAGACCATCACTTTACTCTTCCCTACATTCACATTTAGATTCCATTCCCTACATACTCTCCCAAACTCATTCACCGAGCCATGAAGTTCCCCCTTGTCTTCACTTAACAACACAGTATCAAATGCAAACAACAGTACAGGGGGTTTCCAAACACTGCCCTTTCTCACTAGGGCCACTCCAACATCCACTGCCCTACCTTGTATCTCTTTTATAACCCCATCCATATATACATTGAACAACCATAGACATGACACACCATTATTTCAAACCAACCTTCAAATGGAAAAATTCACTTAGTTCACTAACCACACGCACTGCAGCCTTAGCACCCTAATACATACTCTTCACGGCCTTCAACAACTTCCCATCTTTTTTTTTTTTTTGTGTGTGTCCGACTCTGGGCATAGGCTTCACAGCCTGCTATCATGGCCCAGCAGTCCTCCTACATACCATATATTCTTAATACTTTCTACAATCCTTGTCTATACACCCTGTCATATGCCGAGTGACATTATGGGAGCAATAAACACCTACCACCCCTCAGCTTTGAACATTTATGGGGCATCTGGCTGAAGCAATGTAACACACTAGGTCACAAGACATCCATGTAGCTATATGATTATTTTCTATGACAGTGAAAAGTTTCATGGAGTACACAAAATCACCTGGCTTATCACTTAAGTGTAGAGTCACCTGAAAGCAGCATTACATCAAGTGAGTGGACATTTAAAACAATAAAAGAAATGGACGGGCACTGTTTATCACTACAGGTCATGAAAAATTATTATAAACACAACCCTCTGGGCTGAACTATCCATTCAGTTTTACAAAAACATCATAAAGGTGACCTACAAAAGATGCAAGGTAACTCTTCAGTTAATGTACATTCATGTAGCACACATTTACAAAAAAGCGCTCCGCTCTGGCCGTAGGTTCGGAGGATCGAATCCACCCAAGGGTCATTGGTAGACATCAGGAAGGGCATCCGGTCATAAAATGCTACACGCTCCAATCCAAAAAGGCCGACGCATGCAAGCATGTTGCAGCCTTCAAAAACGAAACGAAACGAAACGAAGTTCATTACAGGGTGCTACTGTGCAGTGGAGAGTAAAGGGTGAAGCAATATGTTTCATATTCACTGAATCTGACAGATACCCTTTTTACCACCAGGCAATTTCATTAAACTCAGGGAATTGAGTTGATGAAAAGTAACCCTCTTATCTTGAAATTCCCAATAGTTAAGAAAAATTGACAAAATAAAAAGGAATACTCATAATGATGACTCATATTTGCTGCATAAAAATACAGGAATACCTTGTCACTTTTAAGATTCTGTTCAAATTTGTAAAATTACCTGTCAACAGTGTTAGACTGCAACCCTCACTCCAAGCAACATTCTATCTCTAATGGCAGTAGGTTCTACAAATATTATTTCCTGTAAATTGAATTTAATAGCATGAGTAACTGTACAGTAACCTTTGCTTACAAATATTTGCCTCTAGTGGCAGTGTGTTCTAGGAATTTTATCTTTTGTTAACTGAACAGTTGACTCCATGCATTAAAAAAAAAAAAAAAAAAAGTTTTACACCTGGTATCCCCAAGGGCTAAGGCGTTGCCCCTGGATAGAGGACTTTTGGACTGAAGCGTGAAGCATTTTATGACCGGATGCCCTTCCTGATGTCTACCAACGACCCTTGGGTGGATTCGATCCTCCGACCCTACAGCCAGAGCAGAGTGCTCTAACCCACTAAGCCAAGGCTGCATTACAGAAAACAGAGCAAAATACTGAACAGTTAATACCTTGCATCCCTGTATCGGAAGTGCATGGATGCAGCTCTGTTTATATGTACAGGCAGTCCTTGTTATGTCTGGCATGTTCCAAAACACAACAACCATTTACACACAATAGATACTTTAAATTAGGGGGACTAACATACCAGCTTTATAGCTAAAGTAAGTAGCAATGAAACTTTTGTAAGCAATTTTTCTCTGATTTACTGTGGCTTTAACAGTAAAAATGGAGCAACAAATCCAATATTATCTCCTCTGAAGCTAGGGCTTGAGACTGGCCTACCACTGTGCAGTATGTTTAAGGGAATAATTAAGATCAGCCTACTTCCCGTGATGGAATTAGTTAAAAAAACCTCTAGTCACTCTTAGAAATCAAAGCTATGTAAAGCCATTCTGATTGAGAAGCTCTAACCACAAGAATGCTGAAAAAGGCACCTTAAAACAAGGACTTACTGTGACTGTACTGTAATGATATATAGACATTCATTTTCATTCATTCATTATCCAATCCCATGTTGCCACACAGAGGAGAGTAAGAGCCTGGGGCTAGGCAAGTTGGTCCTGACATTTAAGATGAGAGTGATCAGCCTCACTCATCCCTGAATGGCATTACGTGAGCAATAAACCCCAACCATCCCTTGGATGTAAACCTTCACCGGCTCAATCCGACTGGAGCGCCGTAATTACCCACTAAACCACCAGGTGCCAAAATTTGGTTATATGCACAACAGTTAAAAAACATGATACCCAGTTCCATATTACCTTCTCTGGGGCATAGGGGCTCGAGGGTCACACCAGGAAATTATAATTATCTATGACAAAATAAATATTTGACATTTTATACAAACTTTTTGTTCACTTGTTCAAACTGATGATGTAATTTTTTTCCTTGCTACATCCTGACAATTTTACTCAACTTAGGGAGGACCTCTACGTGTGAAAGAATTATGATTATTTCTTAAGGCTATATCTACTCTTCCCATTTGAAAAGCCTATCTCAAAATGTGAAGAAAATTGTCTACACATTGCAAGAAAAAAATCAGATTGAAGGGACTAATCATTATAAGAATACATTCACCATTAATGATACTGTTTCTGTGCATCAATTCATTCCATGAAGATTATGTAGTATACGAGTACTTATATCCATTAACTGCCAATGAAACTGTTAAACAATCATAAAAGATCTGACAAATGAACCCTAATCTGAGATTACAATACAAGTACAAAAATATATTTCATGAAATGCCAAGGAATTCTTTGGTACACAATATATTCTTCATTTGCAAACCTGTGTTCTGCTAAGTATTGAAAGGCACACAGCAGAGTAGTTCAGATGGGGAAGAATGATGTAAGTAATACTGTATTACATAATACATGAAACTGTATACAAAACTGACTACTATGATATCATCAACATTACTGTTTAAAATCTTGCCACAAATTTTGAAAAAACATATACTGTTTCACAACTACCAAACTCAATCATTAACTGTAGGAATCTGAAATGTACATAAATTGTTCCATATCATTACAGCTAAAACAATGAATTGCTCCAAATTATCCTAGCTAAAATTTAAAACAGCAGAAGTCAATGATAACTCTCAGAATGCAAGTAAAAAAAAAGCTGAAAAAACATTTATATACGGTAGCTTCTTAAGGAAGCTCCACAATAGCAAAAAAATATTATTACTGTACTATATATATAAATACACTACAAGGCTCAGAAATTTTACATTGCAGTTCCTGCACACTGAGGTAAGCAGTGTTCTTGCAAAACATAGGTACTATGTAACAAATATGTCCTTGTGTTACTGTAAATTCAACCATGAGACATCAGGGAATAACTTCCCAACCAGCAAACACTTAAAAACAAATAAAATTAACCCTTTTAGATTCCAACGACGCCTTTTCGAGTCATCATAAATCCAACCGTTGAGATTCTGATGACTCGAAATCAAGTCATCTGAAATAATATATATTTTATGCATGTTTTCCACCTATCTGGCCTTGTTCCACATACACTATCCTGTTTATACTTTTCCAGCTATTTCTTTTTACAGTGATGAGTACATCAGATAGATATGCATAATGTATAGGTTTTTACCATGAATAATACTGATATTACCAGCATGGATATTTGCCAGCATGACAGCGACAGCTTTCGCTTTTCTCTGTGAAAACTAAATAAATTGCCATAACCTATAAATCAATAGAAAGGGTATTTACTGTAGACTGACATGGTGCTATCAAATTTCACATAACTCTAATACTTATTTTTTTACAAATATTTTTCTACAGAAGGGTAAGCGATTTTTCCTCTTTGGCTAACTTCTACTCATCCTATTGGCCTTTTAGCTATCAAATTTACCTTTTTCAACCATACTACGATAAAGAGCAACTATTCAACTTTAAATTGGTACCACATTCATTAGTCTACCATAAAAAGTTAGTGTACAGCAGCTGATTAAGGGCAAATATCGCAGTGCGACGGCAGGCTCTATGTGCACCCGGCTGAATCTGTCACAGACACAATCAGCGTAGGGCCGAAAATCTCAAAGGGTTAATGTACAAAAACAAAGGCAGCTACTTATAATAACCATGTTTTTCTGTAATGTACTTTAAAACTAGTTATGAAAGATGACATACAAGGACAATTTAAAACTCTTAAAAATGCAAGAACTAGGGATACTAAGGCATATTTCCAAGATAATGAGGCCTCTCTAAAACTGTCTGGTAGCAAATGAAATAAAGATACTACCAGGATATTGGAATGACATTTTGCAATTAACAGTCACAGCTGACCAAACGCTAGTGCCATTTGTCTAAACTGGCAGCTCCAACACAATAAAATACCATTCTATGGCCTAAGCATACACTACAATATTTCATCCATATATCATCCCTTTATTGTACCATCAGTAGCACATGGGGTCAGGACTAGACTACTCTGTCCAGATACTTAGGATGAGAATGGTTAGTTGCAATAAACCCAACTCTCTATGACTTAGTCCCTTATGAGCCATATCTGGTTGGTGTGCCTTAAACCAATAAATAAGTACAGTAATTCCATTGTTATCATCCTGTCTTCAATTGGCCAGGAAAAAACACAGCCTATGTGAATGTTTTGTAAAATAAAAAATCAGGTGGAAACTAGGAACTGCCATCTATGTATTGGCCAAGTAGTGTGGACAGCTTACCTCCCAGCACTTATGCTGTAAACAGCCTTGCATCTTCTATGGCACGAGAGAGGAGAAACATCATTTGATGATTATGATACCTGCAATAATGATATATATATATTTTTTTTTTATGTACCAGACTAATAGGGTACAAGCCACATCAAGAATAAATGAATGCTTGAATACTGTAGTGCAACAAAAGGCCAAATAAAGTGGTCTGAATGTATGAAATCCCTGAGAATGTATGAAATCTCTGCATGACACCAATGGGACAAATCATTTCTCAAGATGGCCAAGAAGGTTTACTGCCGTTGCTTTATGATTTCTTGGAGCTTGTCAGTGATGGTGGCCAGTTCAACAGTCTTGTTTATCTTCAGGAAAGTGCCACTCCGTACCTTATGTATCACACACCACCCTGGTACCTCCTTGATTAGTAAATGTAGATGGTTATCTACTTCACCTGAAACAATACACAGTTTTGTACACACTGAAAAAATACATGACATGGATTTAGCACCTCTCTGTTAGTTTAATAGTCAATGGAATGTCTCTGTCTGACTGATGTATGTCAAGCACATCTACATAGGGAGAAAAAAAAAAAAAATGGATGGTTAGGTTTGTAAGGCTGAGCCAGGATTCCAAAGGAGACCCACTCTTGTACTTGACCTTTCCTTGTTCTGAATCCTCTATTACTGTACCTGTAGCTAAGGAAAAAAGATCAAGATGTGAAGATGATACAGTTCCATTTGTTCAGTTTCAGTACAATAGCCATAGAAGCACTTCTAACTGGACAAACACAAGAGGAAATGCTGTCAGTATGGGCTGAAGATACCAAATAAATACATCAACAAATGTCATACGCACCTAGTCTCTGGACAGGTTTGTAATGGTAGTGGATGATGCGGCAAGATAAACGCATATTATGAAAAACGTATGCATCCAGACCAAATCTATTTACTGATGTCTGAAAACAAGTTAGCATAACCTTTAGCAATATCCTTGCTGAATATGGGAGCATTAAGCAAACAAGTATAGTGTGAGATGCAGGACTCCACTATGGATCTCAGCAAGATTCAAAGTGGCAGAAGTTTGGTATTTACTGCACTTTAAACTATCAATCATTTTCACCTTGACCTTTTTCCAACCTGATGAGAGAGTGAGGTAGAACCTAGAAAGAAAGAGTGAGAGAAAAAAGTACTAAAGGAGGAGAAAACAATGCATCAATCATATGTGAAATAAATCAAATTCATTAACACAATGCATAAAACTAATATAAGTATATATCCTTTTCTGTCCCAACAAAAGTGTAGGAGACCAGGGCTAGGCTAATCAGTCCAAACATTTAAGGTGTAGGTGACCAGCCTCACTTTCTCATGAGTAACATTACGTTGTATGACAATAAACCTCTACCATTCCTCAGATGTAAACCCTTACAGGTACAGGCCTTGTCTGGCTGGAGCACCTAAATCAAATAAACCACCTTGAAACACATGGTTATATGGTTACCACCAAGTGTGATAAAAGTTTTCCTCAGTTACAGAAAACCACACACTCTGTCAGTCAATGGCAAGTCACCTGAAGACAGCACTATCTACATCAAGCGATTAGCCAGTGGTTGACCCAACCTACAGCAAACAAATTTGTGAAAAGGCATAAATTAAAATGGGCAATCATACTACTTTTTGGTGGTAGGTGGTGATGACCATCATCCACTCACTTGACGTAGTGTTGCCTACTTCTTCCTTCACCGTTTTCATTCTTTTTCTGTGTATGCCTTCCTCTCTTGCTATTTAACCCATCTTTCCTGTCACTTTTTATTACTCTTCTTTCCTTTTCAGCTGCCTTTACACTGAGTGACAGGCCAAATGGTTTCTTGTAAGCCAGGAAACCATTTACAATGCTGGATGGTAACCATACAACCAACCCATGCATGTTCGCTATGTGTCAACAAGCGGGCTGGTGGAGGGTTAGTGTCCCTCACCATAAAACAACAAACTCAAAATCAAACGGCCACCCCTTACGGGACTAAGGCATCAGGTTATAGATAGACAGATATTACCTTTTAATAATCAATCCATCTGAGGAAAGCCTAATGTAACAGATCAACACAAAACCTTCAGTTATGGCACTACAAAGAAGTACAGTATACACTACTGTCATTCTATAGCCACTGTTGTAGACAGCCATCGCTCTTCTCCTAGATCTATCAACAGCGGTGTTCCTCAGGGCTCTGTCCTATCACCAACTCTCTTCCTTTTATTCATCAATGACCTTCTAAGCTGTACATCTAACCCTATCCACTCATACGCTGATGATTCCACCCTTCACCTTTCCATTCGGTTCCCGCAACATCCATCTCAGCAGTTGCTTCAACAAATAAGAGATGAGGCTATGGTACACCTAATGTCTGACTTGGCTCGTATCTCTGACAAGGTTAAAAATAATCAAAGACTCAGTTCTTACACATATCAACCTGACAAAATCTTCCACAGGAGTACCCACTGATATTTAATAATGTCCAGCTCGTTCCTGCATCATCCTTGAACATGCTTGGGGTTTCATTCACTCGGGATCTATATTGGAAAGAACATATTACATCGCTTGTGAAATCTGCTTCCAAGAGATTAAGTGTGCTAAGCCGACTCTGAACCTACTTTACACCTGCACAGATGTTGACTTTATACACGGGTTTTATTCACCCCCGTTGGGAGTACAACTTTCATGTGTGGGGAGGCTCCCTACATACAGCTCTTCTCAATGGGGTGGAGTCAAAGGCTTTTTGTCTCATTAACTCCCCTCCACTTACTAGCTCCCTTCAACCTCTGTCTCTTCGCTGCACAGTTGCATCTTTATCTCTTTTCTATCACTACTTCAAAGGCCACTGTTCCTCTGAACTGTCTGCTTGCATCCCTCCACCTCTATGACGTGCTTGAAGTACCCGTGTAGCAACAACCTCTCATCCCTTTTTTGTCCATCTCTCTAATGCAAGAGTTAACTGTTATTTCCAGTCCTTCATTTATGCAACTCGTCAACTCTGGAACTGTCTTCCTCTGTCTGTATTTCCTACTTCCTATGATCTCCAGTCTTTCAAACGCAGTGTGTCCAGGCATATCGAAATGAACGGATCTTGAATTTGGCTCTCCTTTGTATTGTTTTTGTTTATTCGTAGAAGATGAGTCAGCACTCTCAGCTTGACTATTGCTCACCCTTGTGGAATGGATGTGGAGAGGTTGCATTAAAACAACTAGACAAAATTCAGAAGAAAGCTGTTGGAACTATTAAAATCCCTGCTATTACAAACAATTTACCTCCCCTAAGACTAAGAAGGAATGTTGCCTCTCTTGCTTTATTTTACAGATATTTTTATGGAA
>JAGKTI010006956.1:0-17397 GCA_018397915.1 Birgus latro | reverse complement strand
ATATATATATATATATATATATATATATATACAGTAGGCGCGGAAAGTGTTGACGCCATCTTAAAAAAAGAAAACATTCTTGTGGTTAGCAAGGAGAAACAAATAAATTAACACTCACCATTGAATTTAGTATTTACTGGCATTCCCCTTCACCTTTATTATCTTCTTAAGGCGTCTGGGGAGACTGATGGCGTAGTTTTGCAGAACAGACGGACTAAAACTGCTCCATAGCTGCAGCCTCAAGTTTAGGCAAAGATGATGTGTCCATACTACGCAGCTGCCGCTTCATGTGCGCCCATAAATTCTCAATGGGATTGATATCTGGGCTGTTTCCGGGCCAATCTCGAATAAAGGGAACCTCACAGTCTGTTAGCCACTGTTTCACTGACTTTGCAACATGTGCAGGGGCAGAATCTTGCATAAATACTCTTGCCTTGGTTTTATCAAAAGAGTCACTTAAAACATCACATAAGAGCTCCAAATAATTGTTCTGGTTCACTTTTTCATTTGCAGGTAGAATTACCAACCTACCAACACCATAATATGTAAAGCAGCCCCAAGCCATGAGTGAGGCTGGGTATTGAACAAACTTGGAAGTGTACTTAGGATCCAGGGGGTCACTGCCTGGTTTGCGGTACACTCGTGATGAAGGGGTACCAGTGACAGTAAATGTTGACTCATCACTCCAAAGCACAGTTTTCCATTGCTCCTCACTCCAGGCAAGATATTTCTTACAAAAATTTACTCTCTTTTTCTTCTGAAGTGCAGTTAGCAGTGTTTTTTTGCGAGCACAAAAACTCCTGTAGCCCAGATCGTCATGCAACAGCTGCTGCACACTTCTCACAGACACATCTGCCAGCAACTGTGGGTTCTTTTCTTTTAAATCCCGTGCTGTTAGCCTTGGATCCTTGCTAACTTGCCTTGAGATCAGCTGACGGGTCCTGAAGGTTGTCTTACGAGGTCTCCCAGGCTTGGGAAGTGGAGTGGGAGGAATGGCCTCCCCACTGTCCTTGAACCGCTTCACCAGTCTCTGCACTGTCCTCAGTCTAACACCATCTGATTTGCAATAAATGGGAGTTTGTGGCCAGCTTTGTATAAAGTAATCACTTCCACACGTTTGTCCTTGCTTGTGGTTACTTTAGGCATGATGAGAATGTGGTAGGTAACCAAATAACTGTGTTATTTGAGTCAAAACATGCCCTCATGGTGCATCACACACAGAGACAATCCTCCTCCTGTGGCTGCCCAAACATTACTGAGCCTGCTCCTGTGGTGCCAAACCTATCAAGCAGGGTTGCCAGCTCCCGTTGAAAAAGCGTCAGCTCATTTCGCATCACAGGGGAGGGTAGTATTGACCCTACTTCACTTAACGCGAAAAAGAATGACGTCGGCAAAAAAGCGTCAATACTTTCCGCGCCTACTGTATATATATATACACACAGTAATCAACTGATTGGTAACGTGTGTACAGTTGCAGCCAGGAATGCTGCTCCAGTCTTTGGTCAAAAAATTATGAAACTCTTGCATAACATTCTGAGAAGGCTGTTGGCCTTTGTAGATAACAAAATTGCTTTTCAATGTTTACTGCTTATCATCTCGTTACTTACCAGATTAAAATGGATCAATATTTATATCTGCAACTCTACTTCATAAATTATTTCTACAGTATTACAAATTTCACTTCAATCAATAAGTAAACAAAAGAAATGAGAAAGAACAGTACCTTTTCGAGAAGGGAGGCAGAGACACCCCTCAAAGCAGTGCTGATACTGGTGGTTGGAGATGGGACTGATGGAGTCTGCTCAGGTTGGGGTTTTGGTGGAGTTCGAGCTGCTGCATCTGTCACAGCACGCTCCAGTCTTGGGTTTAATGAGAACAGACTGTGCGCCTTTTCTGTTTCAGGGAACATACATGATACAGCAGTTAGGTCACATATATGCATTACAATGTAAGGTTCAATTCCCGATGTCACTAATCAAGGAAAAACTTCCACTCTTCACCAGATTATTTCATTTTTTACATCGAAGTTGGTCAACTAAACCCCATTCTTTTTATGTGCCCTCTGTATCCTTTAATATCAATAAGTTTTATTTTTCACCAATTTCATGTATTTGTCCGGCAAAACAAAAATTCAGTAATTAGGCTTATAAGAAACTTGTAACAATTTTTTCATACGAAATATCAGGCACCACATGGCTAACACTCATACGTTCCAACCATAAACAAAAACTCTCGAGTGTCTTCTGCCCTGCTGGACCAGGGTTGCAGGTTGTTTTTTTTTTTAAAGCCAAAGTCATCAAAACAGGCTTTCTTGGAAGGGGCTGGCTCCAAAAAATAGCTGGTTGGGTTTTTCTTGTAAGTTGGCTTTTTTACCTAATACAGTAAAACCTCAATATAATGGACTTAAATAAAGTGGAATTCACTTTTATCAGAATCGAGGAACTACAAGACTACATTCTTATACTGTATATCGGAAAAAGTCCGATAAAGCCAGGAGCAGTCCAGACTGCCTGATCACTTCAGCTATGTTCACCACAATAAGATAAATAAAAGACATGCTTATCAGTGTACAGTAACGTATTATTATATATATTATACCACTTGATTACTGTAGTGAATGTATAATACAGTACAGTACTACAATGGTAGTGAAAACAGTTTAAAAACTGTTAGTGCGATCCGGACTAATGTCTGATATATCGGAAAAAGCACGGGTTAGCCAAGGGAAGTCTGGGTGTCGTTTTTATCAGAATTTTGCTCTTTCAGAATGGCTTGGGCCCCAATTAGTCCATTATAGTGAGGTTTTACTGTATGTTATTTATTTTGAAAATTTCTAAGTGATCCTTTATGTTACTTTTAAAATCATGAATTCAGCTGTTACAAACATACTTAGTATCCCATAAAATTAAAGAAAATTGAGTCCTATGTTTAGTTTCTACAGCAAGTTTGTACTTTGCAGCCATCACCATCATCAGTTTTCAGCCAGTGGTCTCATCTCTGCATGATTTCAGCTTTACACAATATACAAGTTCCATACGAAAACCTTTGCACATTCTGCAGCATTTTTTAGATGAACCATTGTTCTTTTAGAAAACTAAATTACATGAGTTTCAGACCAAAGGTGCAGCTCAGGACTTTTATGTATGTGATGAACGCTCTCATACCTGGTGTGCTTTTATGACTTCTAGTAACTGTTTTACACCATTTATCACACTAAAGCATATCTAGGAAATTAGTATAACTACTGAAGAATAATATCATGACGAGTTTACGTACGATGTATCAATAACCATCCATCCACCATCCAATCCTATGTTGCCCCATGAGCAGTGTAGGAGCCCAGGGCAAGGCAAGTTGGTCCCGACATTTAAAAGGAAAGTGACCAGCCTCACTCATCCCTGAGTGGCATTATGTGAGCAATAAACCCTAACCACCCCTTGGATATAAACCTACGCAGGCAAAATCCGATTGGAGCGCCTTAATTACCCACTAAACCACCAGGCGCCAATGGTTACCACCCAGCAAAGTAAATGTCTTCCTGATGTACAGGAAACCACTTGCTTGTTACTCAGTGTAGAGTCACCCACGGGAAGGAAGAGGAAAGGATGAAGGAAAGAAAGACAAAAGAGGGAGTGTAAAGTCACCCGTAGGTAGAAGGATGAGGAAAGAATGAAGGAAAGAAAGACAAAAGAGGAGGGAAGGAAGGGAGGAAAGGGGAGACACCCAAAGCAGCATTACATCGACGGGAGAGATTTTAGAATATATGCAACTTCTGGTCTCTGCAGGGATAGCCTGACTTCCATACTGAACTAGCTGGCAACCACTCGCAACTCTGGAGTTTGTGACACTGGGAATTACGTATATGAACCATAAGGATTATTGTTAATCTTTTCAATGCAGAATTCCTGCTAACTCCAAATGACATTATTTAACTCAGGCACAATCTCTTGTAGCTAAAGGATTACTGAAGGTTACATCTAATCCCTTCATAAAACAATCTGGAGGTGGAATACAAAAAAATAATTCATTCACTCATTCATTATCCAATCCTATGTTGCCCCACAGAGAAGCGTAGGAGCCCGGGGCTAGGCAAGTTGATCCTGACAATTAAGATGAGAGTGACCAGCCTCACTCATCCCTGAATGGCATTACATGAGCAATAAACCCCAATTACCCCGTGGGTATAATAATAATAATAATAATCACAATCACACTGAAGAAGTTAAAGTATACTGGTACCTGTACTTATAACAACAGCTACAGATGTAGTTATGAGTAAGAATATATGAGAAGTGCAATTTTCATTAATAATGGATGAAATGAAAAGTAATCTTACATTAGCTACATACATAAAGTACTGGCTAATACTATGCATTAAAGTAGGAGGGGGGGATACAGAAGCTCAGGGCTATGTTACTGTACTCCAAAATATACAAGGATAGAAGACTAACCTGCACTCCTAGTACCATTTATAAGGTAATCAGGAGATTCTCAACTTTTTGTGCAAGGCAAGGCTGTCATTTTGATTAGTGTATAAAGAGGTACCCACAAAAAATTAAATCAAGGTATCTGATCATCATAACTTTCCTGAAAAACAAAAGTGCAGAAGCTAAGGGCTATGTTACTGTACTCCAAAATATACAAGGATAGAAGACTAACCTGCACTCCTAGTACCATTTATAAGGTAATCAGGAGATTCTCAACTTTTTGTGCAAGGCAAGGCTGTCATTTTGATTAGTGTATAAAGAGGCACCCACAAAAAATTAAATCAAGGTATCTGATCATCATAACTTTCCTGAAAAACAAAAGTACAGTGATCTCCTTGTTATTGCGCACTTGTTTACAGCAATTTTTGTAATCCAAATATATACAATTTACTAATAGACAGATATTACCTGATTCCTTTATTACCTTCAATGCTACTGATCTTCCCATCTCCAAAAGTACTGTATTAAAATTCTGTGTTTCACTTAACAATGCCCTCAGCTGGACCTCTCATGTCAGATTACTTGCTAAAACTGCCTCAAAGAAACCTGGATTATTGTACAGAGTTTGTAACTTCTTCACTGAGCAGTTAGATATAATTTATAAGTCATATAAGCTCTCGTTGGAATACTGCTCACCCTTGTGGAATGGATGGGAAAAGGTTGCACTAAAACAACTGGACAAATTTCAGAACAAATCTATTGGAATTATCAATAGCCCTGCTACTGTAAGTAAACTACCTACAAGTAAGAAGGAATGTTGACTCTCCTGCATTATTTTAGATACTTTTATGGCAAATGCTCAGATGAAGTTGCGTCCATTGTGCCACCTCTCCATGCCTTCCCTTGTGCTACACTGGCATCTGGTAGTGCTCATGACTGGAATGTCACACAGTCATATTGCAGAACTTTTGCCTATCAGATTTCTTTTATTCCCAGAACTGCATCTCTCTGGTTCCCCAGAGTTGTTTCCCCCCAAACTGCAACCTATAGCTCTTCAAGTCCAACTGTTGCAGACTTTTTATGAATCATGGATGCCAGTAATCTGGTGTATGGATTATTTTTTCTTATTTATTTGTTTTCCTTCCTGTTCTGTTATTTTAAAAAAATAAATAAATAAATAACTGCAGCTGCTCTCACACATTTTTTGGCTGAAAAATCTTATCACAAACCTGGGCTGGTTTCTGCCAATGGATGGCACAAAATATGTGGTTTCTGATGGCTCTTAGGGATTCAAAGATGAGGCCCTACTCAAGATGTTAATTCCAAGCTGGTGACAATTAACTTTCCACCCCATAACCTCAAAAACTCTCAACTCAAGCCCATCTCAGGTTTCTATATGGTACATACAGTAATCCCTCAATTATTCAACGTACTTAAGCCAAAGGCATGTCCAAGTAGTGTCAATGTCCGATAATGACCAATATCCCCCTACTATACCCAGACCCTACCTAGAGTCAACCTCCAACCTATACGTACTGTACCTCTGCTTACTCTGGCAGTGTTTTCTGGTCATTCAGTCATACTTACACATCAAAACACACACAGGAATAACCAAATAATGCTAAACACCAAGAAAACCATTAAAAAAAAAAAATCTGAAAACCAAAAAATGCCCCACCTATACACTACACTATGTACAGTACCCCTACTAAATTTTTCACTGTTTTCAGGTCAATCTGCCACATTTAGACATTAAAACACACACAGCAATATCAGAAGTAATGCTAAACACCAAGAAAACCATGAAAAAAAAAAAATGAAAACCAAAAATCACCCTACCTATACACTATTGTATGTACAATACCCCTCCTAATTTTGGCACAGTTATCAGGTCAATCAGCCACATTTGGACATCAAAACACATGTAGGATTGTCCATATTAATGATAAACACCGAAGAAACAATGCACAGACAATAAACATCCACAAAAAAACTTGAGACGGCTGGAAAATCAGTTATCTGACACTGGTGATAACTGCTCCCGGGCCACAAAAAAATTTCAAGGCCAAATATGCCACTGGAAATTAGTTAAATTGGTATAAATGGTATACCAACATCTTTGCTGGTGTTTATACTATAAGATACACTAATAAAAATGCAGTAAACTGATAAGTAAAAGTACAGAGATGCAGTGAAAGTAAATAGTACTCAAGAGTAAAACTTACCTTCTTATAAATTCCCACCATCTTAGTTCAAAATTTTGCCAGCACCTTCCAAGGGTTAAACATATGTCTACATGGAGAATTCCATGAGCTCTCTCGTGGTCACTTCGAAATTTTGATACAACAAATAGTATTAGAATAAATTGCAAAAAAATGTAAAAACTCTATGAGTCAGTGCTATCAGCACGATGTAGGGGAGGAACTGAGGGAGTGAGGGGGGGAGCCAGGAGAGTATGAAGGAAAGACGGGAAGGGGGGAGAAACGAGGATATAGGCAGGATTTTCACCCTTCTGTCACAAGGTGGACAGACACTTTTACTGTACATTTACTCGTGGCATGTGGTCTGTCAGACGTATGGTGGCCACTTGGAAACAAAACTGCTGGTGACCGGGCGACTCTGGACATCCGGTAGAGGCGGACGGCCGCGTCACCAAACATGTACTCATGGATTGTAGTCTGTGTTTGATGCATGGTGGTACTTGGGAAAGACTTAGCCCGGTGGCCGTACGACTTTGGACATTCAGTGGAGATGCGTAAGGTCATTTTGACACCACTTGTGGGTTATAGTCGTATTACTTGGGTGCTGGAGGTTCGTTGGGAGTGATTGGACCAGCACACTACTTTGACCATTCAGTACAGGGGTGGATGGACATTTTAGCTCTGGTTGTGGGTTACAGCCTATTTCCGGCTCACAGCTCGAGCCCTGCGGCCATGATACTGAATGTTTTAACATGTCGGTTGGCAGGGCGAAGTTCTTGGGGACTTTTATGTCCGGACAATAGCAAGTAAATTTGGATACTGGTTTAATAGAGCCAAAGTCCAGAACCTGGATAATGAACAGCTCCAGATACTGCACATCCGGATAAATGAAGGATTACTGTATTTCTTCCTTAAGTGTCCTTTTCATTAGTTTTTATTAACCTAACCATCCCTGTGTGTGTTTCTGATACAGGAAACTCTCAATTATCCATTGTAATTCAGCCAAGCCCTATGCAGAACACGAAATGCCGGATATTGCATATCCGGTTCGACATTCGGCTTTGAGCCAGATGTTGTGATTCCATCCATCTTGACCCTCTATCCTAAAAACTCTACCAGAGTAAAGATGAAAATTAAGAATGTAAAAACAATACAGTAATGATACTGTATAGTAATACAGTACTGTACATAGTGTACAGTACTACTGTATGTACTCACCAAGCTTTAGCATCGATGGGGAGAAACAGCACTGGGGGGTTCACACTCTTAACCCCTTAACCTTGGGTCAGCGCTTTCGTGACACTCAGACGCAATGGATCATACTGCGGGGCGGCACTTTTGTGATTCTGTATTGTTTTGAATTCGCCCGGGCTTTCAAGTGGTGACTTGTATCATCTATCAGTACTGCCAATGTCTAACAATAGTCAGAGTTGCTAATGTCATCAGTACTCCCATCCATTGTTGACAATTTAGCCATTTTCCCCCATTGTTGACTCCCCTCTCTACCTCCCCTCCATTACCCTCTCCTCTCGTCTGCTCAGCAATGCAGCGCTAGGCAAATCTTCCCTGGATTTTTCCACTGATTTCATCCATTGAAATGAGCCCTATGCCCTATTCTTATACAAAATAATATATATATAAAAACAAATAAGGTAATTGATAGTGCCATGCTTATTTCTCCTTGAAATATGCCATATGACCTATTCTCGTAATATAAATCTATATAAGAAAGGAAGGGAGAAGCCTGAGTGATATTTACATTCACCTGGAACCACCTAATTTATTATGTAGTGTCTAGATTTCCTACGAATTATTTCATAGCATATAAATTAGCAGCTGACATTGTCAACCCTTGGCTGCCCTGATACACTACATCATTCAGTTCAGTGTCATCCTTCAAGGCAGAATCACGTCATACTTGCGCCCCTCCATTTCTGCCGCTTCTGTGCCCATTGTAAAGGGCCCTGCGACTTCTAACTGTACTAAACATCGTGTGGGAAGCGGTAAAGGACTAAGTGACTCTGCTGTGGATGTGAATTAGCTGAATTATCGATGATAATGATGGATAGTGACCGATACTTGGAGTAATGACAGTGAAAGTGAAAGCTTAGCTCTACGTAGTTTACTGAACGAGAAAGTGAAGGCCTGGACTGAAAATAAACTACTATTACTGAAGGAAACTTATCGATAAATACTGTAGATATATATAAGTGTAATAAAGTACTAGGAATATAAAGTGTGAGTGTGTTTGTGAATAATAAATGGCAGAATACCAGCAGCGAACAAGCGCAGGTGAGAGGCCTGTACGCGCTCGTAATTTACAATGCTTTCACAGTGTTATTTTTTTTTGAGTATGGATTCCAAACTACTTGAAAATCAATGAACAGTGTTCCTAGTGATAATATCAGGCTGTGGTAATCACATTACGGGATGTCAGGAAGTGTAAAGAGGAGACTTCGTTACCCAACTTCAGAAGTCTCCACAAGTCCTACGGTAGTCCATGAAGGCTCAACAAACATCCCAGGAGAAAGCTGAAGGTATGTGCCATATGCATATGTAATTATAATAATCTAAGACTAATAACTAATTTTGGGCAAATATTTTTGAAAAGTCAGTCGCGGCGCAAATAACCCCATAGGACGCACAAGGACTGCATCCGACATGCCCGCGGTTAAGGGGTTAAACAGTACAGTACACAATAAAGCACGAGCAGTTTAACAATCACAATACAGCACTAGGACATGAACACTGGCAGACCATTAGCTTTGCAATACAATACAGTACAGTAGCTTGAGCAAAGGACACCACAGAGTTAGTCAAAGCACCAGGGTTTTACGACCGCTTGGTCAGAAGAGCAGAAGTGCACAAGCGTGTCTTGACTCTACAACCTCCACAGGCGAGAATGAGACTATGGCGATATTTTTGGCACACTGGATAGCCTAAGCCACACCCATGACGGATTTTGATTGGCTGGCAAGTAGTGCACGTTTTCACTTGCTCCTGAGTTTCAGGATTTACCCTGGCGCTGGTTGGCTACTGCTTACGAGACGGTTGAGATCCCTCAACGTCAGATGTTGCACTGGACCACTGGTAAAGTCCCCTTTCTGTGCCAGATGTTCCATCAAATCACCAGATATTGCTTTAACAGAACCAAGATAGCTGTGCCAGATATTGCACTAACGGATAACTGAGTGCTCACTGTACTTATCATTAAAGTACGTATGTATTTAGTGGGTCTAAACTGTTGTAAATGGTAAAATTTGGGTTTATGAGTGAGGTGTCTGGTGCCTATCAACCTACCTATCTATAGCCAGACATCATAATCCCGTAAGGGGTGGTAGTTTGTCTGAGTTAGTTGTTTTGCGGTGAGGGGTACTAACCCTCTGTCAACCCATTTGCTGACATACAGGGAACACGTCTGGGTTGGTTAGATTGTTACCACCCAGCGCTGTAAATCCTATTCTAGCTAACCAATTAGGATAATGCCCAGAGGTTCTGTGCTTCCATTATCAACAATTTCGGTAGCATGCACTCTAGCGTGGTATCATGTGTGATAACCTCACTATTTCCTCATGGTATCAAATTTGGGGCAGTTCTTGAGAGGGTGAGGAGATTCCAGTCCTCACTAACTATTTCCTAGTAACCTTCGTGACATGCTGTGAATACAGAGGAAATTTTCTTGTGCTCCCAATTCCTGGGATGCCTGCTATTCTCACTGCAAAGAAGAAAGAAAACTGTTTGGAGAAGAGTACATGCTGTGAATCTCAGCTTGCACCTTGATTCAGTGCACCTGTCACTGAGTTTGGCTAAGTAAGTATCTGAATGACTAGTTATCACAATTGCAGCCACACAAGAGTCCTGTATTACCATCCAGGTCAGCAGGAAACAGCCACTTACTGCTAATTTTGAGTGAACCATTATGCCTGTGAGCAAGACCATGAATTCTGACAATTTGAATGAGCAATAAATGGATGAGTCACATTTCCTTACAGTACAGCCATACCCTGGTCTAACGATGTAATTGGTTAGGTAAAACCCCATCGTTAGGCGGGGTATTGTATATTGGGGTACTTTTAACAAGTAAAGTAATGTGGAGCGTTTACCAGCCTTGGGTTTCCCCTCAAACCAAGCCCAAAACCCATCCAAATGAGCCCAAAATCAAGTTTAAAGCCAATCTAAATGGCCTAACAGCTGTCAAGGAAGCTAACCTAAGCCTAACATTCATTCATTCATTAATCATCCAATCCTACATTGCCCCATGAGGAGCATAGGAGCCCGGGGCTAGGTAAGTTGGACCTGACATTTAAGATGAGAGTGACCAGCCTCACTCATCCCTGAGTGGCATTACATGAGCAATAAACCCCAATCATCCCTTGGATATAAACCTTCACCGGCTCAATCTGATTGGAGCACCGTAATTACTCACTAAACCACCAGGCACCAAAATTTGGTTATATGGTTATCACCCAGTGTAGTAAATAGTTTCCTGGTGTACAGGAAACCATTTGGCTTGTCACTCAGTGTAGAGTCACTCACAAGCAGAAGGAAGAGGAAAGAACGAAGGAAAGAAAGACAGAAGAGGAAGTGTAAAGTCACCATAGGCAGAAGGATGAGGAAAGAATGAAGCAAAGAAAGACAGAACAGGAGGACAGAAAAGAATAACTCACTAAACCCTACAAATGAAATCTGAAAATCATCAAATATAATTCCAGAAAAAATCAAGCTTGGTAAACTGTACCCCAAAATGACAATGTTCATCCAACCTACAGCTAAAACACATTGATCCAAGTCTAAAAACAGTTTATAAATCAATCTAAGCACAGAATTTTAGTCTAAAATATCATCAAAACTGGTTTTAAAAAATATCAAAACCCATCGTTTAAACCAAGGTTTGGCCATAGTTAAGCAGGGTATGGTGGTATTTCTACCCCCAGCATTAAGCTGGGGTATTGCATCCAAGGGTATCATATATCGAAGTATTACTGTACTCTGCTGACAGCGCACACACATTTTTGCATTACTGTTTCCAATTCTGGATACTTTTCACGCCATGTATTAGTGGGAAAGAAAATGATGATGATGAGCAGGAGGATTTTCCTACCCAGGACATCTCTAGCAGTGTCAAACTTCTCAACCGTGGGTGGCTGAGGCAAAGATGCAGCATCAATTTCAGGCAAATCCTCCAGGGGAAAGGCTGGGTGCCACCTCTTGATGGCCACACTCGAGCTGGTGATGGGTGGATCCAGTGACTGTACGGAAAACAATGACCATCAGCGGGAATTATGTAATTAGCTGGCGATACAGTAAGTCCATATTACATAATCATCCTTCTTATTTGTTACCATTTTATGTTATTCAAGGCTAATAATGACATTTACAGGGTCCAGTAATACAAGCTACATCCTCATTATATCGCCATCATCATCCTTATTTTACTTCTTTTTATTTTTTACACCATTAAAGGATAACAACGACCATCCATCCATCATCCAATCCTATGCTGCCCCATGAGAAGCATAGGAGCCCAGGGCTAGGCAAGTCGGCCCTAACATTTAAGATGAGAGTGCCCAGCCTCACTCATCCCTGAGTGGCAATACGTGAGCAATAAATCCCAACCACCCCTTGGATATAAACCTACACAGGCTCAATCCAATTGGAGCACCTTTATTACCCACTAAACCACCAGGCACCAAAATTTGGTTATATGGTTACGACCCAGTGTAGTAAATGGTTTCCTGGTGTACAGGTAACCATTTGGCTTTTCACTCAGTGTAGAGTCACCCACTGGTAGAAGGAAGAGGAAACAGTGAAGGAAAGAATCACTATTAATGGAAACTCAGTCAGCAATACATTAAGTCCTCATTACTGGTATGCTTCCTTTCTTTAAGGCCTTTTCTGCAACTAAGTTCTCATCAGATTACGAGCAGAGGGCCTGGTTAAAGTTTCAGTACTATATATAAAGCTATTTTACCAAGTTCCTCCATTTTACAGTATAAGTTGTTTGACGTAAGTAGTGATATTTTGTATAACATCCCCAACATACAATGTGAACTTATTGTATCAACTGCAACATATCTAACAAAATGGATTTATCTCTTCATAGTACATTATATACCTAAGCACAGGAAAAAAAAAATTAAAACTGACCTTAAAAAATTAACATCAACAAACACATCACTAACAGCACTTGAATGAAACTATGTGTATGGTGTTCCCACGCTTATCCAATACACGAGCTATTACAAAGGTCAGAACAAGAGTAATGAAAGACAGTCAAAGCTGATAATGAATGGTAGATGGAATACCAAAAACTATAACATACACTGTGAACGATGTGAGTGTCACTACCTGAAATGGATTAGGATCTTTCATAGATGGATACCGACCAAGTTCATTGAAAATAGAACTTCAGTAAGATAACAATAAAATATATCAAGTGAACTGGATTTCTGTTCTGCCCTGGTGGAGTCAATCAGTTATCTCTACAATGCAGGCCTGTTCCTTCAGAGGAACTCTTGATTGCAAGTGCAGCTCAAAGAAGAAAAATGGCTGACAAACAAAAAGTACTGTATGATTACTGCATGGCAACTCATGAAGCTTTTTCTCTTTTTTACCCAACTTACGTGCTGACTGGGCTGGCACGCTCTAAGAAAAAGGTGGGTGACCCTCGGAACCCACCACAAGTCTACACCTCACCTCACTTGACACAGTTGTCGGGTAAAAAATGAATACCAGGTACAAACTCGTTATACCTAATTAACAACACAGAAAATTTCCTAACAGCTACTCTTCTAACAATCTGAACACTAAGACTAGAGGATGAAATGCAAAAGTGAACAGAGATTAATGTGCACATGGTTAGCAGATGGGTACCCATCCCAATTCAATCAACAAAATATCTGTGATAGCAATAACTTCCTATTCATATTCTAGCAAATGAGATGACAAACCTATCTATCTATCTATTGCCAGACACCTTAATCCCATAAAGGGTGGACACAAACAAATCACCTCCATGTCGCCCTGTCCCCCACCATTTCACTGCCTTGCTCTCAGCTCACACACCACCTCTCTCATGAACCTCTCCACTCCATCCCTCCATCTCATCCTTAGCCTCCCCCTCCCTCTCCCCCTCCTTCTCCACATCACTCACATACACTTTCGTCATCAGTCTCTCGCTCTCCATCCTCTCCACACGGCCAAGCCGCCTCAATGTGTTTCTCCTAACAATTTCTATCACATCCACATCCACACCACAATGCTCCTTCACTTCCTCATTTGTCAGTCTGTCTCTCCATGTGACTCCACCGACTCACATCTGAATTAAATAAGCCATGGATATGGAAAATCTAATCAGTTAGTGTACACCTATTAGCTATCACAAGAAAAACTGAAAACATACCAAATCTCACCCAAACTGCTAGCCACTGCAGCAACTTGAAGTTTTAATAAGAGAGATAAAGGCTGAGCAGACCACACACACACACACATTCATGGAATACAGTATAACACAACTGGAACAGCTTAACCCTTTCCGAGCTGAAGACCTCATATAAGGCACAATGAAGGTCTGCACGGCCCAAGTTGCAAGCCTTACTTTAGGTAGCTACAATTTACACTGGTTATAAAACAATGACTCAGGAGAGGTAAACTACTGTACCTTATAAAGAATCAGCCTGGCAGGGGTTAAAAACAACTCACAAAGATCAGTTCAAAATCCCTGCAGTAAGGGGATGGTAAAAATATCAAAACCTCTGAAGACAAATCAAAGAGTCAGAGAAACCAAACTCCCTTATGTGGCAATAAACATAATATTTAATACATGACAGCCAGTTTTGGCAGGCAGTGGTTTTATAGGCATGACAACCTGGAAAGAAAAGATTAATTTTTCCTTACCTTTAAGAACTCTTCATGATGATCCTTGATAATGTTGATTAGAAGATTGTGAAAGATGTTGCGACGCTCAACCAATACAACTGAATCCATCTTGCGGTACTGCACCTGGATGTGTTAGGACAAAATACATACAATGAAACATACCGGTAGTGAATAAGCAACTTCCTTTATGCAAGTGGTGACATGTAGAGGTGTATGGTATGTAGGAGGACTGCTGGGCCTTGACAGCAGGCTGTGAAGCCTATGCCCAGAGTAGAACACATTAAAAAAAAAAAAAAAAAAAAAAAAAAAGGTATCTAAAACTTAGGCAAAAAACAAGAGAAACATCATCATCATGTTCATTCAATCCCATCTAAGAATGAGATAAGAAAGGATCTGGAAACATGGAAAAGAGAAAGTACAAAAGTGGGGAACCTATCAACTTCCATCAACACACAAAACTTTATCCTTATCTATTTTGACTCATACTTTCAAATCAAATGTCACTCACAAACATGAAATAGTCTGCAAAGATCCTGTTCACTATAAGCAAGTAACACAGTACCTTATAGTTACCTCAGATTATTGATACTCCACCAATCATCATCATCCCCATCCCTCCATGAACAAGTCATGGGTTATCTTCTCTCAAAAGTTAATTTATATACAGTACAGCTACTGCCAAGTGGACTCAGCTACAGACAGGGTCGGTGTACTATGTTGCTTAAACTATGTTGCTTAAACATTTGGAAACATGTTAATCCATTTCATTCGATTGAAAGTTTGACTCAACTTTATTTAACAGCATATGTTTAACCTTTTTTTATTGTATGGAATGTGCTCAGGGCCACTATTAGGGTATATGAGTCTAGAACCTTTTAGAAAGACTAACTTTCCATCTTAGGGTAAATTCGGTCAAAACTCTCCAGTATTCAAACTAGCTAGCCCCTATTACTGTAGTCTGACTTTATGGACTTTAACTGTGTTATGGAACATCCGCAAATCTCTTGATCCCAGTCCATTTTCTCCGGCCATCTTTCCCCAAGCATATCACAATTCATCTGCAATTAATTTAAGACAGTAATGTTAGATGCTGCTGTGGATGTCCCCACTGCATATGTGGCAAACTGACTATAAATCAGAGCTTACCTTTGGGGTGGATGATTCAGCTAGGTCATCAAATCTAGAGGTAAGGTTCTGTGTGGCACGAGTCTTATAGTCCAAATTGGCTGTCACTGTCAGCTGGCAGGAACTCTTGGTGCCTATAACAATACATGAAACTGGTAATGTTAGTATATCACCAACTAGTACTCAAGTAACATTTTTATTTATCATCTGCAGATATATATAAGTTGGTGGAGGGTTAGTGCCTGTCCCCATAAAACAACTAACTCACAGACATGCTGGCCATCCCTCACAGGAATAAGGTGTCTGGCAAATGACTGATTTAACTGACAAAAATATAAAAAATAATTTAAATTTTACTCTCATCAACTTAAACTCAACCAAAACTTTGGAATCAGACTAATTAATAACATAGATTTTTTATGCTGGTTATGGAACATAATGCTACAATGATCATTCAGTATTTTTTTATGTGCAATATAACACATCTGTTTTAATCTGACAAAGATCCCTTTCAGCTCAAGAGATGACCAAGTGTAGTACAGTTGGAGGGCTAATCTGACTAGTATCCAAGAAGACTCATTCCTACCTCATAACTACATCACATCAAATTTCATGCAATCACCACTCACTATACAAGTTATGAGAATGCCCTAGTTCCATCAGATGAAAACAAACTGATTATAATACTTATCAAATTAACCTAATTCTGTACAATACCTGAGGAAACATTGCTCTTGATGGGTTCCTGTTTAAAGAAGTAAGCCAAAGGAAAAACCGTTTTGATCTGCCCCAGGTGGTGCTCGTAGAAAGTCCTGTCCCCAAAAGAAAAAAACAGTTACTTTACAAACTGTATTTAACCTCATCAGTCCAGGGACATTCTTTTTTTTTCTTTTTTTTTATGGATGGATGGATGGACAATTATATGCAGCCTGGAATATGCTACTTAAAAGAGATGGGTCTGACAGAGCCAGCACAAACCCTTTCAGCACCAGAGGTTTTTCCATTAAATATAATTGTCAGGATGTATCAAAAATAAACTGAAAAATATAAGGTACTGCCTGACTGACAAGGCTGAAAAAGAAAAACAGGTCAGGATGATAAGTGGCTGGACAGAGGAAAAAAAAGGCAACAGAAAGAAAGTGATTTTTTAAAATAAATAAATCTTCCACGAAACTCCATGACATATTAAGTGCTTCATCTCCATGATGAGGTGAAAGAGAGAGATTGTACAAGTGCTTGAGAGTGCGAAAGTGGATATATGTGGAATAATTGAAACTAAATGGCGAGGTGAGAGTGTGAGAGAATGGGAATATGGGTGGGGTATATGCGCAAGAGTGGGTGAGAATGAGAAGGCGAAAGAGGGAGTGTGTATTGTTGTGAGCAACAGGTGGAAGGAGAATGTAAGAGAGTATGGATCAGTTGGGTCAAGGATTGTGTGGGTAAGAGTGAAAGTTGGACTACAAATGTGGGCAATTGTGTGCGTGTATGCGCCAACGCAAGATCGTGTAAGTAGAGTGAGAGAAGAGTTTTGGGCAAATGTGGAAGCCTGCTTGGAAAAGTTTGAAAGGAATGAGAGTGTTTCTGATTGGAGATATGAATGGAAAAGTGGGGAATGAGAAGGTAGATGGAGTGGTTGGTGAGTGGGGTGTGCCTGCAGAGATGGATGAGAATGGCAGTGCTTTAGTGGACATTTGTGCTGGGAGGGGGTTGGTGGTAGTTAATACCCTCTTCAGGCACAAAATGATCCATAGGTATACATGGCGAGT
>JAGKTI010006955.1:13681-31379 GCA_018397915.1 Birgus latro | reverse complement strand
AGCTGTGAAAAAGGTGAATGCCACTGATTTTCATGTCCGGTACCTAAACTAAGCTGCCAATTCAGTGAACAGCTGTGCCTAACTTACCTCAAATTCATCCTTTTTGGATCAGATTAAAATGAATTCATGCTTTGTGTTCATTATTTTAGTGCATTAGCTGTGAAAAAGGTGAATGCCAGTGAATTTCATGTCCAGTGCTTACTTTCAGCATGCTGTATTCTGGTGAACACTTTTGCTATACCTAACTCTTATTGACCATTAATCTGGTAACAATTTACATCATTTACTGTATTTGATGCTTTGTATCCAATAATTTAGTGCATAAAATGTGAGAAAAGATGATTTTCATAGTGGCTGCCACGTCCAATACTAACTTACACTAAGCTGTCAACTCAGTGAACACCTATGCCTTACTTAACTCAGATTCATCATTTTGGGGTTAAAATAAAATGAATTCATGCTTTGTGTTCATGATTTTAGTGCATAAAAAGTGAGAAAGGGTGATTTTCATAATGATTTTCATGTCCGATACTTACACTATGGTGGCAAGTTGTGAGCACCTATGCCTTATTCACCTCTAAATCATCATTTTTTGGTTAAAATTCAATTAATTCATGCTTTGTGTGCAATATTTATGTGAAAGGGGAGCTAAATAAGTGCTATCCATGCCCGGCAGGGAGGTAGGAAGGTGGTTTTCTGATTTAGGTTAGGTTAGGTTAGGTTAGGGTCAGGAATGACCAGTGCTGGAGCTTCAGGGCCACTATCCGGACAAGACCACTGTCCGGACATGCCTTTGGCCCTATTACGTCGGATAATGGAGGGATTACTTTACTTCTACAGTTATTACTTACTTCAAAATAGGAGAGGTAAAGTTTACGTAGGGGGTCCGAAGGGGTCCTGGAACACATTCCCCTATTTCTATACAGTAAAACCTCGATATAACGGACTTCAGTAGACCGGAATTCGCTTTTATCGGACTCGAGGAGCTACCGGACTAAACTCCTATATATCGGAAAAAGTCCGATATAGCCAGAAAGCAGTCCGGACTGCCTGACAACTTCAGCTATGTTCACCACAATAAGACAAGTAAAAGACATGTTTTTCAGTGCACAGTACAGTATTATTATACCATTTGATTAATGTAGTGAAGGTAAAACACAGTACAATACTGCAATGGTGGTGAAAACTACCGATGCAATCCGGACTAATGTCTGATATATCGGAAAAATTCCGGATTAGCAGGGGTAAGTCCAGATGTCGCTTTTATCGGAAAATCGCATATTTCAGACTGGCCTGAGCCCCAGTTAGTCCGTTATAGTGAGGTCTTACTGTATATATTTCAATGGGGAAAACTGCTCCGACATATGAAATTTCGCTTTACAAAAGCTTTTTGTGGTCCCTATCCCTTTCATATATCGAGGACTCACTGTACAGCTCACTTTCCTTTCCTATATATTTCCCTGAAGCTGTTGAACAATGAATATGGCATCAGTGGTCCCTTTGCATATCATAATTGCAAGCTGCATCTCATCAATATTCACTCTTTCTCTAATCATACCTTCTGGAACTCTCACCATCATCTTCATTATCTGGTCTAAAGTTTTATGCCTCTATAATTTCCTCTTTCCATGGGATCATCCGTCCCTTTGGACAAATTTACAATTACACTCTTCAGCCAATCATCTGGGAGAACACATATATAATCGTATTTATCAGGTCAGTGACTAACCTTACTCCTATTTCTCAAGTGGCTTTCAAAATTTCATCAGTTAACCTAGACACACCTGCTGCTTTCCCCACCTGCATCCTGCCTATTGCACCGCTCACAGCAGCAACATCAATCAAAGGACAAGGGCAAAACGCTGGATCTGCAGGCTCCAAACCTTCACTTTCCCAGTCAAACTCCTTACTAAACGACTGGCTGTAATGTTCTCTCCATGCAACTTTTGTATCCCCACTGTTCACCATAACTATTCTTTCATCATTCTTAACACACTGCACACCTATGATTTGTTTTTTTATTTTTTTTTAAGCAAGGAAGATGGAACCAAAGGGCAGGAGCCTGCAAACCGCTCCTTCTAAGAAAAAAACAAAAAAGACAGGGCCAAATTCAAGTTCTGTTCCTTTTGAGATGGCTGGACACACTGCATTTGAAAGACTAAAGATCATACAGATTTGGAAATACAGACAGAGGGAGACAGTTCCAGAGTTGACCTGTTGCATTAATGAAGGACTAGGAGTAACAGTTAACTCTTGCATTAGAGAGTTGTACAAAAAACGGATGAGAGTTTGTTGCTACACGGGTGCCATGTGTCCGTTGTAGTGGTGGAGGGATACGAGCAGACAGTTCAGAGAAGCAGTGACTATTGAAGTAGCGACAGAAAAGAGATGAAGGTGCAACAGTGCGGTGAAGAGAGAGGTTGAAGGGAGTCAGTAAGAGGAGGAGAGTTAACCCTTTTGCGCACAGTACCGCGATTTGTGTTCATGTGGTGTGGTGTGTCAAAGCACAGGACCGCAAATCGTGTGAAAACGCGAAAAAAATTAACCAAAAAATAAGTTTTCGGTCGATTTGCGTCAAATTTTGTAGCATTCTAGCAGCCACGTGTCTCTCTCGAGGTAAGACTTTGGCAACACTGCAATGACTCCTATGTGCCTGTACGTAGTGATAGAATCTCAGTGCTCCGCTAGCAGCCAGACAGCAGGGTCGTGCTGTGTTATGTTGTCCCTTTAAATCCGCCATTTTCCCCCTCCCACCCAATTCTGAAGCCATTATTGAAATATTGTGACAGTACAGTGTTTTTGACTATACTGTGAAGTGATTGTGTCTATTGAACATAGATATATTGTTTGTAAAGCATTGGGGCCCGTTATCAGCTGTTAGGCCTAGAGGCAGAGTCTGGTTTGTTGTAGTGGGGTTTCCACTCACCCTGCCCGTAAAATGATGTATTTTACCCTTATAGTGAAGACATTACTTATATCTGTGAAACATATAGTGCCTGGATTAGTGAAATGACTGATCTACCATAGCAGGCATTACGTTATGCCACAGAGATACATAGACATATGCGTTAGTTGCTAAGGGAACAGGAGGTCTCTTACGCCATACAGTAGGGAAGGGAATAACAGAAAAGGCTGGGATGGAATCACGTGATAGTGTTTTATATTGTATATGGTTCAGTGTGAAATATACGTATAAAACAGTGCAGCGAGTGTTCACTGAGAAATATTGAGTGTACTGACTGACAGCGGAAAGTTACGTAATGATCACAGACAAGAAAATATGCCACAGCGACACACATATGACATTATATACCTATGTCGTGCAGCAAATGTTTGTGGAGAAATCTATTGTGTGCATCGCATGTGTTAGGCAAACGTGGTGCGAGGAACAGAGAATACACCACACACACACACACACACATACACACACACACATATATATATATACACACACACACGCATATATATATATACACACACACATGCATATATATATATACACACACACACGCATATATATATATACACACACACATGCATATATATATATACACACACACACGCATATATATATATACACACACACACACTCACTCATGCACCCACCCACACACACACACACAACTCACACAGTACCTAACTCATCTTCAATTCCTTCAAGTTCCTGCCAGCAGCTCAACACCTCTGGAGCAAGTAAGTATCCATATTTTGTTGATCTGTACACTGACCTGTTTCTACATTTCTATATTTTTTTCACAGATAAGTATTGTTTTATACATATACACATATGAGATGGAAGAAAGTTCAGCTTTAGTATCAGTACCTAGCAAAAAGACTAGTGGAAATGTCGAGTTACTGAGAGCACTATCAAAGAGCTTATGATATTTCATGTGAATAATTTGAGTAAATAATAATAATAATAATAAAACGTAACGAGCGAAAATATGTAAGTATTCGTGAGGCAGGGAAACTGAGCGTTTTTATCTCTCTTGCGGGCGAGGAAGAGTGTTCTATCTTTGTCGTCCATTTACTCCAAAATTATTGAACATATCGATTTCCTGTAAAAACCATGTTAAAGATCAGTGAATTCTACTTATGTGCAGGACATAACTATGTAATTTCTCTAATGAAAAGTTGTGGTTACGTAGGTGATTATTGTGCGCGCATGACGAAAGTGCACCGCGACCGTGAGTACCCTGTAGTTTTTTGCGATTTACTAGGAAACTATGAGGCGAATCAAAACAAAAAGGTATCAGGAGAAAGCTTATGAAATTCTACATAAGATTATGTAATAAAAACATAAGGTGTGCAAGAAAACTTCTACAGTATACCTCCCTGAACAAAAATCATTTTTTTTTACAAAAATGGCTTTTAGTTTTTGGCCATTTTCTCGAAAACTACAAATCGCATCACAACCGGACATACCTCATTAGAAAGCCAATGAAATTCTCTATCAAAACTTATAACAACATTTTTCTGTATGATGGAAAACACTCGAATGACGATGTTGGGAAGTGAGATCAATGTTCCAAAATGTTTATTCACGGAGGCCTAGTGTACTTTTATTCATATTTTTCTGGTTTTTCTTTTAGCTTATCAGCTAGAACATACATCGGCGAATAACATGATGTGAGTTTCAGGGCAACATTTTGAGGTTTGGGTGGTGAAAATGAGGTGAGAATACGTGTAATTTGCGTACCGCGGGCTGCCAGTGGAGCGCGTGGGGGAGTAAAATCGTGAGCCATGAAACTTAATAAAACTTACCGAGCGCGAAAGGGTTAATGAGACGAAAGGCCTTTAACTTCACCTTGTTGAGAAGAGCTGTATGTGGGGAGCCTCCCCACACGAGAGCTGTACTCTACACAATGGCAAATAAAACCGGTGTATAAAGTCAACAACTGTGCAGGGGTAAAGAAGGTATGGAGTTGGCTCTTGGAAGCAGATTTCACAAGAGATGTAATATGATCTTTCCATGATGTATCCCAAGAGAATGAAACCCCAAATATGTTTAGGGATGATGCAGAAGTGAGCTGGATATTATTAAACATTGGTGGATACCAATGTGGAAGATTTTGTCAGGTTGATGGATGGGTGTAAGAACTGCGTCTCTGATACATTAGAAACAACAAGATTACTTTTACCTCAGTCAGAGATACAAGCCAAGTCAGATATTAGGTGTACCATAGACTCATCCCTTGTTTGTAGTAGTTGCAGTAGTTGTTGTTGTTCCCTAGGCAGTCTCGCCGAACAACCCCGAGTCCCTAAGGACGGCCACAGCCGAGACTGGGCTTTCCCACAGAGCTCTCAAAGAGGGTATGTTGTGTTGTTGGCAAAGGTGATTGTGTGCAATGCAGTCTTCCATAATGTGCTTAATAGTATGGGGTGCTGTGTTGCATCCTGGACTGGCATCAGCAATGGAGTTATCCACCCTCTTCTGATACCTCAAGAGGACTGGATGATGTCAAAATCTCAGCCTGGCCAGGTGGACCCTGTCCTCACGAGGGAGATAGGATTCAGAAGGATGGATATCAGGAGGCCGTGCATGCAGCTGTGTGCTGTCTTTAAGTGACTGAATGGAATGGCGAGTGATTTGAGTATGGATGTGCTTCTGAAAGTTGGTATGAGGTTGGCGGGAGGGGAGAGATGACAGTTGTGTATGATATCATGTGCGGGTGTCATTTTGATGTTCCTTAATGTGTGTGGATGTGCTGCCATGTAGTGTAGTGAATGGTGTGGGTTTGTGGAGGCTGCAGCAAGAATCTATGTACCTCTCATATCAAGATGATGCTTGATTTTGAGGACTTTGATTTCTTGGTGTAGGTGGTCTGTGGGTGTAGTAGCTGTGCAGCCTGTGGTTATTTTTAGGGCCTTGTTCTATATGGTCTGTAGAGTGTTGTAGTGTGTTTCAGTGAGGTTAAAAGCCCATGCTGGGCTTGCATAATTCATCAATGAACATATATAGTGTTTGTATACTGTGGTGGTGGTTTCTTTGTTGTGTCCAAATGCTGTATGGGCAAGTGACCTTACAGCACTGAGTCTTGGTGTTAATTTATCTTTAATATTTGTGATGTGTTGTTTAAATGACATTGATGTATGTTACACCAACGATTTTGGATGTGAGTGTGTGTGGTAGGGGAGTGTTGCTAATGGTGAGGTGTGGAATGTGACTGAGTTCTGCTGTCCTGTTTGTGAGAAGGGTCACAGTAGATTTGGCTGGGGCTATTTTGGGTCTGTTTGTGGTGAACCATTCATGTGTGTGTTGGAGTAAGGCTGGGAGATGTGTGTGGCTGTGTTTGCATTTTGGTGTGTACATGTAAGTGTTGTCATCCACATAGGAAGCTGTGTGTATTTATGGAGTGTGGGGTGTGGGTATGTTGTGCATGTATAAGTTAAAGAGAGTAGGAGACAAAACAGATCCTTGGGGGACGCCGTTTGTGAAGTTTCTGATGGTCGATGACTGACCGGCAAATGTTACACGTGCACACCTGCCTGCTTAATAGTTTGCCAGCCATCTTATTATGTTATTGTGCATGTTTGTGTTGCATATTTTGTTTGTGAGGTTGTGGTGGGGGATGGCATCAAAAGCTTTGCTAATGTCTAGTGTCACTATGAGTGTTCTGTGTGGTGGCCTAGATGAATTGATGCCATCAAAAACACTCTGTGTAAGGTCTGTAAGATGAGTGTTTGTGGAGAGTAGCAGCCTAAAACTATGTTGTGATGGGGCTAGGGGGATGTGAGGTGTAACCAGTTCCAATACCAGTCATTCAGTGACTTTGGAGGGGGTGCAGAGGAGTGTGATGGGGTGGTGTGAGGAAGGTAACGTGGGGTCTTTGTTGGGTTGATGATAGTGCCATGCTTCCATATGCTGGGTAATATGTTGTGTGAGGAGCTGTAGTTTGATATGTTGGTGAGTGCTTGTATGCCTTGTGGTCCGAGGTGTTTAAGGTGTATGCTGCTTATTTTGTCTGGTCCACAGGCAGGTGAGTAATTAACCCGTTACCTGTGGCATTTGGTTTCGTGGCTGATCCCCCCATGCACAAAAAAACAGAATTTTTGTTATTTTTCTTTGTTCTTATAAATAAAAAAGTGGTACGCTATTTATGGACCTTTGGGTGAAAAATGTAGCGTCATAAAAAAGAAAAAAGAGAGAAAAAAAAGAGCTTGATCACATGATGTATGTAGCAGTCGCACGCTATTCTTCATATGATGCACGTAGCAGTCACACGCTATTCTTCATATGAGGTACGTAGCAGTCGCACGCTATTCTTCATATGATGTACGTAGCAGTCGCATGCTATTCTTCATATGATGTACGTAGCAGTCGCACGCTATTCTTCACATGATGTACGTAGCAGCTATCGGGTTAAGGTTGCTAATGATGTGCTTCGTCTGGTTGTAGGTGAAAGGTGCGAAGTCTGGGTGTGTGGGGAACTGTCTCTTGCGTTGAATAACTTGTTGGTCGTCATGATGGGGGATTAGATGGCTGACATGTGAAAAGTGATTCATGAGAGTGTCTGCATGTTGTTTATTTAAAGGTATGGTGTCTGTTGTTGTGATGGCAGTGTGTCATTGTGTTGTGTTGCTGCTGGAGAGTGTGATGCTGTTTTTAGTGTTTTGTAGAGTTAGCAGTGTTTGTTTTGTGATCAAGTGTTTGGAGATAATTATTCTAATTTAGTGTTTGCTGTTCTGATATTTTATTGTTTGTTTGAGTGCTGAGATCTTGTATTTGTTGTACAGTGTCTTGTGTATGGGGTTGATCTCTGGTGCGAAGTTGGGGTTGTGTTGTTGCCTCTTGAGATGTGTCTTTTGTAAGCATTATGAATAATTGTATTGGAAGATTGCAGTGCGGTGTTGATGTCTGTGATAGATGTACACACATGTTAACTGCTTAATGTTCCAATGTGTTGTTCTGTTTCAGTTGTGAAGGCCTCCCAGTGTGCTCTCTTGTACTTAGTGTATGTGTGTCTGTGACCAGCCGGGGTCATTCTGGTTTTGGTAGTCAAGATGACTGGGAGGCGGTCAGAGCCAAGGGTTTTCACCACTCTCCAGGATGTTGTGGGGGTGAGGTTTGGGGAACAAAAAGTGATGTCTGGGGATGATGGGAGGAAGAGGGCTTGGTGTGGGATATGGGTATGTTGATGGAGATTGTTGGGGATGAAAGGTTCACTTTCATCTTAAATGTCAGGACCAATTTGCTTAGCCCCGGGCTCCTACGCTCCTCATGGGGCAACGTAGGATTGGATGATGTTTGTGACCTTAGACAGAACGATGGAAAAGATTATCTGTTTGGGATTCTAGTACCAGCCCTCTGTGTCGGGGTTGTTGACATGCCAGGCCGATGCCTTGGCAATGAAATCACCGCCCAGGATGATGATGGGTATGTAACTGATGTAGTGCATTTGAGGAGAGTAATTGTGTGGTACTGTGGGGGATGATTGGGGGGGACAGTATGTACTGTATTGGCAACTGTTATGTGTGATTTGTTACCAATGTGTATTGTCAAAGAAGTTGAGAGATAGAAGAGAGAGTTATATGTAGAGAGGAGGAGTGAGGTGAAAAGATTAGAGAGAGAGAGTAAGAAGAGAGAGGATGAGGAATTTGGAAGGAATTTGAGTGCAAGAGGAGGGAATATAAGAACATGTTCTGGAAACAGGTAAAGAGAGTTAAACAGGGTGCCAAAGAAGTTAGTTGGGGAGTGAAAGATAAAAATGGTAGATTACTAGTGAAGAAGGGAGAAAAAGTGAACAGATGGAGAGAACACTTTAATGAACTGTTGAACATAGAGAATGAAAGTATAAGTGGCTGGGAGGAGGAGGGATGTGTGAAGAGAGGAAGAAATCAGTAGAATGGAAGTGGTGGAATCAAAGAAGAAAGTTAAAATGGGGAAAGCCCCAGGAATTAATGAAGTGTGTGGTGAAATTATAGTGTGGGTGAGATATAGTAATAGAATGGATGTGAAAGGTGTGCAGATTGGCCTGGGAGGAAGGTTGAGTCCTGGAGGATTGGAAGTCAGGTATAATTATTCTCCTGTACAAAGGAAAAGGGGAAAAAGAAGTGTGTGGTAATCATAGTGGTATTTGCCTTCTCAGTGTAATAGAAGTATACGGTCGGATACTTACTGACAGAGGTAGGGAAATAACAGAGGAATTAGCTGGAGAAGAACAGGGAGGTTTCAGGAAGGGAAGAGGTTGTGTAGACCAGATATTCATTCTTAGACCTTTAGTGGAAAAGTTTCTAGAGAAGGGAAAAAAGTTGTATGCAACCTTTATGGATTTGGAGAATGCATATGACAGGGTGGATAGACAAAGTTTGTGGAAAGTATTAAGAACATATGGAGTACACGGGAAGTTGTTGAAGGCCGTGAAGAGTATGTATGAGGGTGTTAAGGCTGCAGTTCGTGTGGATGGTGAACCGAGTGAATTTTTCCACATGAAGGTTGGATTGAAACAAGGATGTGTCATGTCTCCATGGCTGTTCAATCTGTATATGGATAGAGTAAGTGATACAAGGTTGGGCAGTGGATGCTGAAGTGGCCCTAGTGAGAGAGAGCAGTATTTGGAAACTCCCTGTACTGTTGTTTGCGGATGATACTGTGTTGTTAAGTGAAGACGAAGGGGAGTTGCGAGGCTTGGGAGATGAGTCTGGGAGGGTGTGTAAGAAACGGAATCTAAAGGTGAATGTAGGGAAGAGTAAAGTGATGGTCTTTGAGAGGAGTGAAGTCAGTGAATGTACAATGAGATTGGATCAGGAGGATATGGAGAATGTGAGTGCTAAGTACTTGGGTAGTGTGATGAGTAAGGATGGAAGTTTAGAGGTTGAAGTGCTTGAAAGGGTGTAGCAGGGAAGAAAGGTTGCTGGTTTGTCGAAAGCAGTGATAAGAAACAGGGAAGTGAGCATGGAAGTGAAAAAGCTGCTACATAACAGTGCTGTGATACCAACTCTAACTTATGGAAGTGAAGCTTGGACCCTGTTGGAGGGACAGACGTCAAGAGTGAGAGCAGAGGAAATGAGTTATCTGAGAGGAGCATGTGGAGTCACATGGAGAGACAGACTGACAAATGAGGAAGTGAAGGAGTGTTGTGGTGTGGATGTGATAGGAAGCATTAGGAGAAACACAATAAGGTGGTTTGGCCATGTGGAGAAAGTGAGAGACTGATGAGGAGAGTGTATGTGAGTGAGCTGGAGGAGGGGAGAGGGAGGGGGAGGTGAAGGATGAGATGGAGAGATGAAGTGAAGAGGTATATGAGAGAGGGGAGTGTGAGCTGGGAGCAGGGCAGTGAAATGGCGGGGTACAGAGCAACATGGAGGCGATTTGTTTGGGGCCACCCCTTACAGGATTAAGGTGTCTGGCAATAGATAGATGGATAGTGTATTGTAATTGATTGTATTTCTGTTGTGATGTCATGTAGGGAAAGAAGTGATTTTGTGTGTGCACTAGTATCTGAAATGTTGATGGATTGGTATACCAGGGTGATGAGTCCACCGCCACCGCTGTTACCCTGGTCTTGTCTAATGGTGGAGAAATTATGAAAAGTAGGATTTCTTTTGTGTTCTGCATAGTTTTATTTCTTGTAAGATGGCAATGTGTATGTTTTACTGTTAGATGATTAGTGTGAGTTCTTGTTTTTTTGGTGTTTATGCCATCTGTGTTTACCTGAAGAATGTTTCTGTTGTGTGTATGATGTGTGTTGGGTGCTGCAGCATGGGGAGGAGGTGGGGGTGTGGGTGGAGGGGAAGGGGTAGGAGAAGCTTGTGAAAGGGTGAATTAGACTGGGGTGGAATGGAAGGGGTTGGGGGATTGGATGGTGCGGGAAAGATCGGTGGGTTAGGCTGAGGAGGTGTGGAGGAAGTAGGAGAGGGGTTGGTGGGGGAGTTAATGGGAGGGGGGAAGGAGAATTAGGAGCAGGTCCAGGTGTTTGTGTAATATTCTCTGGATGCAAGTGCTGTGCAGGTGTAATGGTTCCAGTTCTTGCAGGAATTGCACTGAAATGAACCCTTTGTCTGTCGGCTCGAAGTGATAGGTTTGGAGCATGCTGGACATGTGTACTTGTTAATGGGTCCTGGATTGCTTTCAATGTCACTGGTGAGAAGTCTTCGAGAAATGACCGCTGGGGAGTCATTTCTCAGTGTAGAAAAAACAGTGTTGTTGTATGTGCTATGTTGAAAGATGTGGTACTTGCCCGGGTGACCAAAGCCACTAACAGGTTCTAGGGCCCAGTGAAGGGCTGGGGGGATTTGCAGTGGTTTGGTCCCCATGCTGTCCTCCTCCTCTGCTTTGACAGCCTCTGGGGGGTGGACCCACAGCGAACACGCAAGCTCCAGGTCCTCCCTTGTTTGTTCATGTAACTGCTGAGATGGACGCAGCGAGAACCGAATGGAAAGGTGCAAGGTGGAATCATCAGCGTATGAGTGGATAGGGTTAGATGTACAGCTTAGAAGGTCATTGATGAATAAAAGGAAGAGAGTTGGTGATAGGACAAAACCCTGAGGAACACCACTACTGACAGATCTAGGAGAAGAATGGTGGTTGTCTACAACGGCAGCTATAAAACAACCAGAGAGGAATCTATTGATGAAGTCACAGACAGAACGATAGAAAACGTAAGAGGGCAGTTTGGAAATAAAAGATTTACACCAGACTCAATTGAAAGCCTTTGAGATGTGAAGTGCAATGGCAAAGCTTTTACCAAAGGCACAAAAGAAGGATGACCAGGAGTCTAAAAGGTAAATGAGAAGATCGCCAGGGCAGCATCCCTGATGGAGCCCATATTGCCGATCAGAAAGAAGGTTGTGACAGGAAAAATGCTTTAAAATTTTTCTGTTATGAATAGACTCAAAAACTTTTGAGACTATCTATCTATATATCTATCTATTGCCAGACGCCTCAATCCCACACGGGGTGGCCACAAAAAAATCGCCTCCATGTCGCTTTGTCTCCTGCCATTTCACTACCCCATTCCTAACTCACACCCCCCTCTCTCATGTACCTCTCCACTCCATCCCTCCATCTCATCCTCGGCCTCCCCTTCCCTCTCGCCCCCTCCACCTCACTCACATGCACTCTCCTCGTCAGTCTTTCACTCTCCATATGCCCAAACCACCATAACATGTTTCTCCTAACGCTTCCTACCACGTCCACAACCACACAACAAAACTCCTTCACTTCCTCATTTGTTAGTCTGTCTCTCCATGTAACTCCACATGCTCCTCTCAAATAACTGATTTCCACTGCTCTCACTCTTGACTTCTGTCCTTCCAACAGGGTCCAAGCTTCACTTCCATATGTTAGAGTTGGTATCACAATACTGTCATGTAACAACTTTTTCATGTCCATTCTCACTTCCCTGTTTCTTATCACTGTTTTCAAGGAACCAGCAACCTTCCTTCCCTGCTGCACCCTTTCGAGCACTTCACCCTCCAGGCTTCCATCCTTACTCATCACACTACCCAAGTACTTAAATGTACTCACATTCTCCATATCCTCTCTATCCAATCTCACTGTAAATTCACTGGCTTCACTTCTCTCAAAGACCATCACTTTACTCTTCCCTACATTCACCTTTAGATTCTATTTCTTACACACTCTCCCAAACTCATCTACCAAGCCTTGCAGCTCCCCTTCATCTTTGCTCGACAACACAGTATCATCTACAAACAACAGTACAGGGAGTTTCCAAACACTGCCCTCTCTCACTAGGGCCGCTCCAACATCCACTTCCCGACCTTGTATCTCTTTTACAACCCCATCCATGTACAGATTGAACAACCATGGAGACATGACACATCCTTGTTTCAATCCAACCTTCAAATGGAAAGATTCACTCAGTTTGCCATCCCCACACACTGCAGCCTTAGCACCCTCATACATACTCTTCACTGCCTTCAACAACTTCCCATCCACTCCATATATTCTTAATACTTTCCACAGTCCTTGTCTATCCACCCTGTCATATGCTTTCTCCAGATCCATGAAGGCTGCATACAACATCTTTCCCTTCTCTAGAAACTTTTCCACTAAGGATCTAAGAATGAATATCTGGTCTATACAACCTCTTCCCTTCCTAAAACCTCCCTGTTCTTCTCCAACTAATTCCTCTGTTATTTCCCTAACTCTGTCAATAAGTATCCTACCATATACTTTTCCTATTACACTGAGAAGGCAAATGCCCCTATGATTACTACACACTCCTTTTTCCCTTTTTCCTTGGTACAGATGAATAATTATACCTGACTTCCAATCCTCTGGGACTCTACCCTCCTCCCAAGCCAATCTGCACACCTTCCACAATCATGCTATTACTATCTCTCTCCCATGCTTCAGCATTTCACCACACACTCCATCAATTCCTGGGGCTTTTCCCATTTTAACTTTCTTCATTGCTTCCACCACTTCCATCCTACTGATTTCTTCCTCTCTTCTTACAACCTTCCTTCTCCCTGCCATTCCCCAGCCACTTATACTTTCATTATTTTCATTCTCTACATTCAACAGTTCATTAAAGTGTTACCTCCATCTGTTTACTTTTTCTCCCTTCTCCACTAGTAATCTGCCATTTTTATCTTTCACACCCCCACTGACTTTGTTGGCACCCTGTCTAGCTCTCTTTACCTCCTTCCAGAACATTTTTTTACATTCCCTCCACTTTGCACTCAAATTCCTCATCCACTCTCTTCTTACTAATCTTTTCACCTCTCTCTTACTAATCTTTTCACCTCTCTCCTCCTCTCTACATATAACTCTCTCGTCCGTCTCAGCTTCTTCGACGCCCGTTCCTCATCCACTCATTATATGCTTTCTTCTTTTGTGCCACAGCCTCTCTCACCTCTTCAGTCCACCATGCTGTTCCCTGAACCCCCTTGCATCTTCTCTTCACCCCACACACCACCTCACATGCTGCAAAGATTTCTTCTGTGAATATCTTGCACACACCTTCCACGTCCCCCATCTGCTCCAATCCATATTTACCCAATCGCTCCTCCTCTTCCCTTTTATATTCAGTCTTAATTCCATCCTCTTGTAACTTTTCTACCCTCCTTGTAAGAAATACTTCCTCCTGTCCTTCCCTTCTTCTCTTCCTCCATCTTGTTTGGAGTCTGATTTTGACCGCCACCAAGTGGTTGTCAGAAAGTCCACTCCCCCAACCTCTATATACTCTTGCATCCATTACACATCTTCTCATCTTTTCATCCACACACACATAGTCAATCACTGCCTTCCATTCATTCATTCCACTGTCCACCCTTCTCACCACTCACCATGTATACCTATGGATTATTCTGTGCCTGAAGAGGGTATTAGATAACACCAACCCCCTCCCGGCACAAATGTCCACTAAAGCACTGCCATTCTCATTCATCTCTGCAGGCACACCCCACTCACCAACCACTCCATCCACCTTCTGAGACACAGGATGTTAAAGTAACTGGGCGATAGTTAGACAGTTGGGAATGGTCCCCCTTCTTTGGGACACGCTGAATAAGAGCAAACTTCCATTAAGAAGGAAAGGTACAAGTTGACAGACAAAGCCAAAAGAGTTTACCTAGGCAGAGTGTAAGCACAGAACCACAGCTCTTGAGGACAACATGCCTTGTTAGTACTGAGGCCAGTGATGGCAGAAAATACATAAGCTGAAGAAATTTTAGTGTCAGACATGAGGAAGTCAGAGCGGGGAAGTGATGGAGTAACAACACCAGAATCGTCAAAGGTGGAATTGGAGAGAAAGTCTGAGTGAAGCGATCTGCTTTATCAGTAAAAGACATAGCTACAGAGCCATCAGAGTAGAAATGAGGAGAGAAGGATGAAGAGGTAAAGTTGTTAGACAGGTTTTTGGCAAGGTGCCGGAAGGAGTGGGAAGAATTCAGGCCGGGGAGTTGAGAGCATTTAGTATGGATGAAATTATTTTTAGCAGAGCAAAGAACAGACTTGGCATGATTCTAGGCAGAAACATAAGAATGATGTGATTCAGGGGTGGGTTGGCTCCGGTACCTTTTATAGGCCTTCTCCTTGCAGTGGACAGCATAAGAACAACCGTAATTAAACCAAGTCTGTTTTGCATTAGTCAAAGGATATGAGAAAGGAATGCATGCTTCCATGCTCGAGAGAATAACTTCCATAATGCGTAAAGCACACTCAGATGGCTCCCAGCCATGGAAGCCCTAATGATTTCAGGGAACATCAAAGAAGTACTGCCTGAGGGCCTCCTAATCAGCAGCTCCAAAAGTGCCACAACCGACGATTCTTTGGAGGGTTCACAGGCCGTACTGGAGCGATAGGACGGGTTAAGGTACCAAGGTTGTGATCGGTGAAGCCCAATGGAGAGGAAATATTAACAGCATATGCAGAAGGATTAGTTGTAAGGAAGAGGTCAAGTATGTTGGAACTCTCTCCAAGGCAGTCAGGGATATGGGTTGGGTGCTGTACAAGCTGCACTAGGTCATTATGGATAGAAAAGATGTAGGCTTGTTCAACAGGTGCATCAGTGAAAGGAGAGGAGAGCCAAAGGTGGTGGTGAACAGTGAAATCTCCTAGAATGGAGATTTCACAGAAAGGAGAAATGGATAGGATGTGTTCCATCGTGGAAGTAAAATGGTCAAAGAATTTTATATAGTGAGTAGAATTAGGGGATAAGTAAACAGCACAGATATATTTAGTCAGAGAATGAAAGAAAGCCAAAGCCAGAGAGCAAAGAATTCAGAAGAACCAAGTTCAGGAACACGAGAGCAAGATAAGTCATTCCGTACATATACACAACTGCCACCTTTGGCTTTGAAATGAGTATAAAAAAAGTAGGAGGATACACAGAAGAGTTTGCTATCAGTTGCCTCAGACATATGAGTCTCAGTTAAGAAGAGATGGTGAGGTTTAGAGGAGTGGTGGTGATCAACAGAGAGAAAGTTAGAGGAAAGGCCGCGAATGTTGCAGAAATGGAGAAGAGAACTCAGACAATGGTTTCAGGAAACTCATTGAGTCGTCTCTGGGAGAGGGGCAGCTGGTGGGACTCTGAGGCTTGGTTATTAGATGCCATTTTGGTTTTCATTTTGAACAGGAAGTGTAATGCGTAATGTGTGCATAATCTGGTGTTGACAGTTAGAGAAACTTGTACTGAAGACCATGCTGGCCTACTCTCTGTGTTGCTGAAACACTGAAAAAGTAGAGCAAAGGGGAATGATCAAGAATTGGTCCCGAGGACTAATGAAACGGGAGTTCCAGTTCTCCCTGTCATCAGCTTTCTATCCACCTTGGGAGTACTGTCCTGCTTGACTGGTGCTACAGTCTACTCCCTGCTTTCCTGTAACCCAAGAAACCATTCCCAATATTGGGTGGTAGACATATAACCAAACAACAGGAAAGGAAGTAGGCTGTTGCACCAGCTGATCAGGACAGAACTCCCGAGAAGAATGAGAAAGCTGATGAAACTGATGATAGGGAGAACTGGAGCTCATTTTTCCCTGGCCTTCAGATCTATTCTGATCATTTTTTTTATTTTTATTGCCAGACGCCTCAATCCCAAACGGGGTGGCCACAAACAAATCACCTCCATGTCACTCTGTCCCCTGCCATTTCACTACCATGCTCCCAACTCACACCCCCCTCTCTCATATACCTCTCCACTCCATCCCTCCATCTCATCCTCGGCCTCCCCCTCCCTCTCGCCCCCTCCACCTCACTCACATACACTCTCCTCGTCAATCTTTCACTCTCCATCCTCTCCACATGCCCAAACCACCTTAACGTGTTTCTCCTAACGCTTCCCATCACGTCCTTAACCACACCACAACGCTCCTTCACTTCCTCATTTGTTAGTCTGTCTCTCCATGTGACTCCACATGCTCCTCTCAAATAACTCATTTCCACTGCTCTCACTCTTGACTTATGTCCTTCCAACAGGGTCCAAGCTTCACTTCCATATGTCAGAGTTGGTATCACAATACTGTCATGTAACAACTTTTTCACTTCCATGCTCACCTCCCTATTTCTTATCACTGCTTTCAACGAACCAGCAACCTTCCTTCCCTGCTGTACCCTTTCGAGCACTTCACCCTCCAGACTACCATCCTTACTCATCACACTGCCCAAGTACTTAAATTCACTCACATTCTCCATATCCTTCCCATCCAATCTCACTGTACACTCACTGGCTTCACTTCTCTCGAAGACCATCACTTTACTCTTCCCCACATTCACCTTTAGATTCCGTTTCTTACACACTCTCCCAAACTCATCTACCAAGCCTTGCAGCTCCCCTTCGTCTTCACTCAACAACACAGTATCATCTGCAAACAACAGTACAGGGAGTTTCCACACACTGCCCTCTCTCACTAGGGCCACTCCAACATCCACTGCCCGACCTTGTATCTCTTTTATAACCCCATCCATATACAGATTGAACAACCATGGAGACATGACACATCCTTGTTTCAATCCAACCTTCAAATGGAAAGATTCACTCAGTTTGCCATCCACACGCACTGCAGCCTTAGCACCCTCATACATACTCTTCACTGCCTTCAACAACTTCCCATCCACTCCATATATTCTTAATACCTTCCACAAACCTTGTCTATCCACCCTGTCATATGCTTTCTCCAGATCCATGAAGGCTGCATACAACTTCTTGCCCTTCTCTAGAAACTTTTCCACTAAGGATCTAAGAATGAATATCTGGTCTACACAACCTCTTCCCTTCCTAAAACCTCC